>JAQIXP010005611.1:0-10279 GCA_034700285.1 Proteroiulus fuscus
CCTCCCTCATTTTTGAAAAATTTGGAATGTCAGGACATTTAAATGGTCATGAAAAATGACGGCTCAAAATATATTGTTTCCAAAGACTTTGTGGGAACGCCGAACTATACAATGTTACGTTTACTGACCAACCCCCCCTTTTTTTTTTGTTTTTCTTAAAACCGTAGAAACTGTGCAATCCATTGTGCCTATTCCGCCTTCCGACGCGCGAGTCCACCGCGCTGGGCCTCCGCTTCCGTCCAAACCCAAAGTGTCCAACCCCGTCTTCGACGAGCGCCCTGCCGCCAACCGGTCCGATGCGGTCAACAACAACGAAGGTGACTGGCCCATCCACGCCCGGGTGTCGGACGATGGCCGCCCGCCCCCGGTGGCCCTCCAGCCCCTCACCAAACAGGCGTTGTTTGCCCTCAGTGCCTCGCCCAAGGTGAAACTGATGGACGCCGACCAGTGGATGGCGGCGCGACGCAAGGCCAACGGTCAGCGGCTCGAGGATTACAACCAGCACTGGCTGGTGCAGGAGGCGGAGTTCAGGCGGCTGCACCCGAACCGACAGGAGGAAGAAAAGCAGCAGGCGTACGTGGGAGTGGGCGGCGGAGACGGGAAGTGGTCCCAGCAGCAGACGACGACGCCGCCGCCGCCCCTTCCTCAGAATCAGAGGATGGCCTCTCCGGCCACCAACGGCATCTACGCGGTGCCGGATCCCAACCGGGCCAATCGACAGGCTCAGAGACTGTCGCACGGGAAACCCCTTCCGGCCGTACCCGGCCCCGAGAAGTCGGAGATCTCTTCTCCGCACGGGCGCACGCCGCCCCCGCAGCCGCAACACGGCAGGCAGGCGTCGACGCAGCAGCAGCAACTGTACGTGCCGGTGCTGCACGAGAGGAGGCAGGACGGTGCCGGGGAGGCCAAAGTCCAGCCGCCGCTCCCTCCCCCGCCGCACCTGCCAAAACCGAGCCACCTCAATCCAAAGCCCAATTTACTTATTTCCGACCAGGAGAACAACACGACGTCGTCGTCGCAGATGCTGTCGGTCAGCGGGAAGAAGAAGTGTTCGCATTGTGCTGAGGAACTGGGTAAGATGCCGGCCCGTATATAAAAAAAATAATTAGAGGGTCGGGAGAATTCTAGTTAATTAAACATAAAAGGGCGGTTTTTTGAAACCAAAGTTTGAAATTTTTGTGGAATTGGGAGGTTTTATTTTAGACAAAAATGAAGATTGTGACTCGAAAAATGTTAATATTTCTGAAATCGCAATTTTAAAAGCATGGTTTTTGGGCCAAGTAACGTAGATTACAAGAAAAAAATTAGATTCTTGACAAATTGTGAAGTTACAGTCGTCATTTTGCCAAAATTGTGCTTTCGGAATCTTTGATTTTTGAAGCGAAAATCAAAATTAACTTGTTTAGCATCAAAATTTTGGAAATTTGGATTTTGCCAAAATCTTGTTTTTTAATACTGAAATCCAGATTGCTACCGGGGAAACCCTTAATTTTTTTCATAAATTGCAAATTTCAAGGAAAAGAATGTTGGTCATTTTTGGTAAGGGTTCTGCCCTGACATTTTGGGGAAAAAAAAATTGTTGAAAATTTTATTTCAATGAATACGTATGTCTAGGCTAAAATTTGTAATGAAATTTCGTCATTTTTACAAAATTCAAACTTTAAAATTACGTGTTTGTGATGACAACATTTTTATGCAAATTTGGAGTAAATCAGGAAAAGTGAAACGATTTTTAACCGAAATGTTAATGTTTTTGCGTGTTTTTTGCTTGTTTTCAGGTCGGGGCGCAGCCATGATCATTGAATCTTTGCAATTGTTTTATCACATCAATTGTTTTAAGTGTTGCGTTTGCCACATTCAATTGGGGAACGGCACGAGCGGAGCCGACGTCAGGGTCAGAAGTCAAAAGTTACACTGTCATAATTGTTATAGCAACGACGAAGGTGAGAATTAGAAACGCCGACGTTCGAGAAGCGAATCAACGATTTTTACCCAAAATTTTACCTCTTTTATTTTTGTTTAGTATCAAAATTAAGGAAAATTCAAATTTAAGACTATTTCGATGGATTTATTCGGAAGTAGCGAATGAGTCAATTAGTCAAAAATGAGATAAGTGATTATTGCGATCCCGGAAGTGTCCCTGATTAACCTAAAGTTACGGAAATTAATCATAATTGCTAACGTTACAGAAGTGAAGAGTAGCGAATATCCAACACTGTATCATTCCTAAAAGTTAGATGTAGCGAACGGTACCATTCGTTAGTTTACATTTAACAAATTTCTCGAGACATGGATTTTGATTACAATACAAGACAATTTTCGCTCATTTTATTTTTTTTCATTCACTTTATTCAATAGTCTAAACTAATGGATGTGCACATGCGCTACTTCACACTTAACTTATTTATCTTTCCTGCAAACCTAATCAAGGGTCAAACTAGCGAATGTGCATTTTTAAAGCCTTTAATTTCTGAAATTACTTAATTAATTTTACTAAGTTAATTATTTAACAAAAATGAGCACATTCCCTATAAAATATATATATATTGTTTCATATCTGTTCACCCAATTTCAGCCTTTTAACATTGTTTACTTTCAAGTTAAAGCATTTTTTGGCTTATTAGCTACTTCTGAATTAAGCCATCGATTCGCAACTGTAGTTTTAGTTGGGCCGAATATCGTGAGTTTTTAAGTGGAATCTGGAATTTTTGTGGAATTCGCCAAAAAAAATTTTTCCAGAAAAATTGTGTTTTGGAAATGGTGATTTGGAATCAAAATTTTATAGAATCTTGATTTTGGAAATCTGGATTTAGGCAAAATTTTGATTTTTAGACCAAAAATCTAAACTGAGATGCAAAAAATATGAATTTTTGTGAAATCGCGATTTTAAAAATCACGATTTTTGGGCTAATTATTCTAGATTTTAAGAAAAAAACACTTAATTGTTTTTGTTATCCAATCATTTGCATAAAATATCCTCACTAAGGCCGCCATCTTGTGACGTCATAATCAGTCTCCGACTTAAAGACTCCGCCTCTTGAACTTGGTCTTTGAATCGTTGATTCTTTCTTTAAACTTAAACCTTGTTTAATCGATTACTTGACCGGTGTTATTATTATTTTTCTTTTCAGGATTGAAATTTAGCAAAGTATAGATATTATTTACATATTATGGATGACCATACATATATAATTTTTATTTTTGCCATTTTTTTGGCCACTCGATGACCGGGACCGACGGACTCCGGCGGACTCGCTGGCAAAAAAAAAATAAGTGCATTTATCACCAGGATCCGAACGGCAATAACGGCGGATCGAACAATCTAAGGCCGATACTTATCCTTTTTTTCCCCCACAATTTTTTAAAGGATTTCAGCCTTTTTTCCCCTTGCTTTTGATTGTTAACTGGATCCGTTTACAATAAGCGAAAAAGTTCAAATTTAAATCAGATATTTTTTCACAAATATGCGATATTTGTAGGAAAAATTGATACGTAATTTTTCTAAAATTTCTCGAAACTTTTTTTTAGGTTATTTTGCATCCGATATGATTATTTTCAAAAAAAAATCAGTCATATCTGATATCCTCCAAACTTTTTTGGAAAAAAAAAGTAAATTTTGTGTTTTAGCTTTTCGGATAAATCTGGAAGAAAAAGAAACCTTTTTTTTCCCCCGCAGAATTTTGTTAGCTAAGCATTTTTCTGGAAACTATCCCATTTTTTGATTTTTATTTTTTAATTGTCCACTTTTTTTTTGCGTGCGTTTGTGATATTTTTGGGAATATTTTGTTTTTCTGAAATCGATCGAGGTAATAATTATATGAATTTTTTTCATAATTTTGCTTCCTAACAAAAAATTCAAATTTTCCTGTTTTTTTTTATTTTTTCTCTCCCAAGTTTTGTGTTTAATATCGTGGCAGTTTTGTTTGGATATTCTGCTAAAGATGTTTGCATATTTGCGTTATCGATCGCTGCAGTGGCATCTCTTACAATTTACAAAAAAAAATATATTTTTAGCAGAAAAATAGTATTTTATCGTTCTGTGCTACTACTTATAATTGCAGTGTTTTGCAAAAAAAAATGGCCTCGTCTGATTTCACTGTAGTTTTCTTATAATTTTTGAGCAAGAATTTTTGTTTATTTTGGGAAAGCCAATATGAGACCAAGTTAAGTCTCAATGGCCGCTGACCGTAGTGCCTTTACGAGCTCGATGGGTTGTTTTTGCCTTTTTTGAGAGCAGCTACTAAAGAAAATCAGTGAAAATCTTTAATAATTTTTTTTAAAATTTGTGTAGTAATATGTAATATATATAAAAAAAATGTTGAATGTTTTGTCTCCTATTGCATAATTCCGTTATTATTTTTCTTTTCCAAAAAGACCGCGGCAAAATATTTTGCAAATATTATCAAAATGTCCCCTTTTTCAATTCGTTTACATTGATTTCTCCATAGAAAAAAATGTATATTTTAATAAAAATGTATAATAAATGTTATAATTATAATTATGCCAAGATTTTCGACGATTTCCTATTTTATTTGGTCATCGCATTTTTATTTTAAAAAAATTTTTCAAGTCGATGGCTTAATTCAGCAGTAGCCAATAAACCAGAAATTGCTTTCGAGATAATAGTGCGTTTTTATGGAAAAATGGCGTAACTTGGAAAGAAATTGAGTCATTTGAGAAATGAAAGGCTTAAAAATGCAAATTCGCTAGTTTGACTTTGATTAATTTTGCAGGAAAGGGAAATAAATGAAGCGTGAAGTAGCGAATGCGCACGTCCATTAGTTTACCTTTAATTGAATAAAAAGAATGCAAATAAAAAATGAGCGGAAATTGTCAGTTCGCTACTTGTATCTTAATAAAAATACACGTGATGAGCAATTTTTAAAAGATAAGACTAACGAATGCTACCATTCGCTACTCTTCACTTCTGAAACTTTAACAATTATTGGGTTAAATTAATTTGTGTAACTTTAGGTTCGTTAGGGACACTTCCGGGATCACAAATGGTACAATTTATCTCATTTTTGACAAATTGGATCATTCGCTACTTCTGAAGGAAGCCATCTAAGTATTCCTGAGATCGGGCGATGTAATTTTTATTTTTGCTTTTTGAGCTAGTGTTTTTATTTTTAAAATAACTTGCAGTACGGTGCATCATATGAGTTTCCCTTTAAATTCTTATTTTTTATTTTAAAAATTTCAGAATTTTTCGTCCAATGTCTTTCTGATTTTTAAAAGGAGTTTATTTTTAGATTGCATCCTTGGAAAAAGGAAGGCGAAAAGGATTTTTTTCGGAAGTGATTAGCCGTTATCATCGAGGCCTCAATCGGTCTTTTCACGATAAATCGTCAAATCTGTTCGATTTGTAAATAATTGGTATTTGTTATTATAGCGATATTATCGCAGCGATAAATGCAATCGAAGCTGATTCCGATATTAAAAAGGAATGCGGCGATATGACGCTTGGGTTTTAATTTTCAGAATTAAATAATTAAAAAAAAAATATTTTTGTGGGATATTGAAGATTTAGGGCCAATTGTATCAACAAGGGTTAACTTTAACCCACTGTTAAGCTTAGGTTTTCTCTACTTTCCTGAATTTTCATTGGCCCAAATCGGTCACATGATCAAAATAACCCAGGGTTAAGACTTAACTGTGGTTGGTACAATTGGCCCTAAATCGTTTTAAAGTTTCAGGTATCTTTATTATTATTATTATTATGACGTCATAGGACTGCGCCATCGCTACACGCTGTGCATTCGAAGCTTTGGTCTTCAGCTTTTTCTGCTTTTAAGTCGGGGAAAAGTTTTCAGGATAAGTCGGGGAAGACTGGCATTTTCAAGGGAAAAGGATTCTGATCAGGGTTACTCGGGAAATCCCGTATTTTTGTCAGGGAAAGCCAGGGAAGAGATGGATTTTGACTGGGAGAAAATTTCGAGGGGGAACTGGTTTTGGTCTTGTCAGGGGAAGTCGGGGAAGACCTAGTCTTTGGTCAGGGGAAAGTTTCCAGGAAAAGTCAGGGGAGACTTTTTGGTCAGGAAAAGTGTCCTTGTCAGGGAGAGTCAGGGAAGACCTAGATGTGACTTGTGATGTGTGAGGGAAAACTGTTTCTTGTCAGTGTACTGTACTCCCTAGTCCAGAATAAATTGTTTTTCGTTGTTTTGTTTCCCATTAATCGGCAGTATCAAAGTTCTGGGAATAATTCACTCGTGGACCAAAATAAGTTTTTAACAGAATTCTGGAATCACTCAGCTTTTCTGCGTTCCGGGAATCTTTTGGATTCGCCGTAAGAGACTCGAGAGCGTCGTGGGCCGAGAGATATTTTCGACCTTATTTTCTCGTTAATATAATCTCGTTTATTTGATTTCCAGTCATCGTTGGTTAATCTCGGAATTTGATTAAAATCTTTTTAATCAGTTATTTTTTTTCCGATTTATTTTAATAGGTATATAAGTGGTGCGATCGGAGCAAAGCGCCATCGTTGAAAGAAGACGAAGACTCGATCGGACCCGAGATGACGAAATTGACCGTTTGGATCCTTTTGGCAGCGGCGGCCGTGCTGGACGCCGTCCGAGGGGACGACTGCACCAACGCCTGCGAGGCCCCCGCCTGCCTGGTGGCCGGCATCGACTTCCCCTTCGGCGGCAACGGATCCATCGCCGACTCGCCGCAACTGATCCTCATCATATTCGAGGGCTCCCTGAACGAGGCCACCTACGGCGGATACTACCAGCCCCTCTTCCAGGGGATCAACAATCCCAACGGATGCCCCGCACTCGGATCCTTCTTCTTCGATCACAAGTACACGGATTACACCACCGTCAGGAAGGCCTGGAGCGCGGGTCACGACGCCGGTTCGCAGTCCATCACGTGAGTCACCTCTCCGGGGGTCGGGGGGGACGGTCAGCCGCCGTCAAAGTTACCCCGGGATGGAATCGGGGATCCGTGCCTCGTAACTCGAGTGTTTTGGAAATATAGGACAGATTTTCCCCCAAAAAATAACCAATATGTTAGGATGCTTTCTAAGTTTCTTCGGAGTATTTTTTTTCTTCAAAATATAGTAGGAATTTATTTTTACAAAATATTGGAATTATATTTTTTGTATTGCAAACTATAGGAATATTTTGGTAATATGTTTTTTAGAGAATATGATAATATTATAGGAATTTTTTCCCCAAAAAATATAGGAAAATTATAGGAATTGTTTTAAAGAAAATATTATATTATTATAGGAATGTTTCCCCAAAATATATGAATGTTATAGGTTTTTTTTACCCCAAAATATTGGATTATCATAGGAGGTTTTTTTTTAGAAAATATACTAATATTTTATGGTTTAATTTTGAATGAAATAATTTTTTTCCACAAAATACAGGAATATTATAGGAATTTTGACAAAAATGTACAAATGGTGCAACACATGAATTCTTTTCTAAACTGTAGGAATTTTGTGAAACTAAGGGACGTTATAGAATTTTTTCCCCCCAAAATATTTGAATATTACAGCAATTTTTTTCTAAATTAGAGAATAGATTGAATTTGATTTTTTTTTAAAATTACACATGAACTATGTCGAAGTTTTTTTTTGTTTTTTTCTCTTCAAATTAATTATTTTTATTTCAAAATATGAAATTTAGGGGCACAATATGGAACTCGGGAACGACCGAAGACACGATCTACAACGAGATCGCCGGCGAGAAGTACTTCCTGCAGCTGTACAGCATGATCCCCGAAGTGCCCGGCATCAGAGCACCCAACGGCAACTCGGCCGGCAACAATCAGTTCCAGGCCGTGTCCGGCGCCGGATTCAAGTACGACGTGACGCTGACCTCTCGCTCCTACAAGACTCCCTACTGGCCGTACACCTTGGACTGCACCACCACTCAGGACTGCACCGCCGGACCCTGCCCGACCGACAGTTTCCCCGGACTCTACGAGTTCCCGGTCACCGACTTCATCGACGGCAACAACGTCCTGTGTCCGAACCTGGCCGGATGCATCTACAACAACACCATGGACAACGCTTACAACCTGCTGGCCGGAAACTTCGAGTTTCACAAGGACCAGCTGACCCCCTTCGTCATCCCCGTGCCGCTGACCTGGCTGTACGACGGCAACAACACCGCCGGACTGAGGCAGTTCCTGACCGACAGCGTGGGCAGCGGCTACTACGTGGTGACGGTCAATCAGGCCATGGCGTGGCTCAAGGATCCGGTGACCATCGACGAACTGGACACTCTGGAGGAGTGGAGCTGCGACGTGCCCAGGCCCACCGACTGCAACATCTTGACCTGCAAGTACAACGTTTCTACCGAAACGCTCAACATGAATTTCTGCTCGAATGAAAATGCCACGACCTGTCCGGGTGCCTACCCGTGGGTCGACAACCTGCCCTGGTTGACCACCGATGAAAACAAGTACAAACCCGTCCAGTTGATTTTTTAAAAAATTAAATTTTTTTTATTTGTGGATTTTGTGGGGTTTTTTTTGTTTTATTTGATAGGGGATGTTTTATGCCAAAGTGAAAGGATCAAAAGTATTCAAAATCTGGGTTTTATTGCAGTTTTTGTCCCAAAATTGCTGTAAATTTTGTCCTGTTAGGAAATGCAAGCTGCGGGAAAAATTACAGTTTATTTTCTGTTAAAAAGTGCAGTTTTTCTGTAATATTACACTTAGGTTTAATTTTATTGGGTGCTAAACTGCAGGTTTTCTACTTCAGTATTTACAGTATTTCTGCAGTAGTATGCAGGTTCTCTGCAGTACCAATATTCCGCTTTTTTGGCTGAGAAAAATTCAGTTTGTGCAGTATTCTGCAGTATTTCACTGTTGTTTTCTTTGGTAAATAAAACTGCAGTTTTTATTCTAGTATTTCTGCAGTTTAGCCAGTTTCCTGTAGTATATTCCATTGCTTTTTTAGCTTTTAAAACTGCCGTTTTGGCAGTATTTTAGTAGTTTTTCTGCGGTATTTCACTGTAGTTTTCTTTGGTTTCAGTTTTTTTTCCCAGTATTTCTGAAATTTTACCTGTTTTCTGCAGAATTCCACTGTTTCTTTTTAGCTAATTAAAACTGCAGTTTTTGCAGTATTCTGTAGTTTTTACCAGTTTTTTTTTGCAGTTTTTAACTGGTGTTTTTCTTTGGCTGGGAAAACTGCATAAAACATCTGAAAATATGCAAAAATTCCTTCTGTTTAAAATATTTATTTATTTTGGATTTGACGAAATACCTAATTGAATTAAAAGTGACAAAAATGCATTGTTTATTATGGGAAAATGGTATTTGACAACTTTAGGGACATCCTGTATATCACCCTTGGTAGGCGTGGTCACTGCCTCATTTTTCTGGTTTTAATTGGCCCAGCATTTGTTTATCTAGACCAATGGGATGAACGATCGGCGTGATTGACGCTCGTTCAAACTATACCCAGCCTATATATATAACCGACGAATTTTAGTTTTCAAAAAAAGGTCATCGTGTTTACATGTACTGTGTTTTTATTTTTCCTCCGATTGGGATTTCAAGTCAAAATTGTGTTTCGTGAGGTAAGAATTCATTCAATTTACTTCTATAATATCCTATTTAAATGGATGGTTAAATATCACGAGCCTTCTCTCTCGAATAGCTAGCAAATTTTAATCTTTTTTTCTCGTCGTTTTTTTTCATTAAGCCTAGAAAATGGATGTGGGTAAGGCAAAACGCATTTGGTTATTCTATTTTGATGATAGAAATTGGCTTAATTTCCCTGTACGTTGTTTCTTTGTATGCCCGCTGTCAATATTAATCAAGAAATTAGATATTATTGAAGAGTAATAAACGTTTGCTGGTACTATTTTGCAACAGGAGAATGTCTCCTTCATAATGTCTATGATGACACTGCATGGTCAACGGTCATTTTTATTTTTTGCCAAGCCCGTAAAAATGAAATACGGTGTTCCAAATTCCATTTTCTTGACAATGTTTAGGGTTATTACCTTGGGCATCTGCAATTTGTGGAAAATTCTAATGGGCTTACGCTTATGTGCAGTTCAATTTGACAGTCGTTTAAGCAGTTTAGCTAAGATTACTCTTGTTTTACTTTTATCACTAAAAATGTAACTTATTGTTTTAAGGTGCAGGAACAAAAAATTGTTCTTTGCTGGATGCATGTGCACATTCCTGCAAACCAAATGCAGTTGGCATGTGCATTAAGTTCTAATTTGGATCAGACAATAGGCGTGTTTTAGCGCTATTACCCTGTTACCATTTGGATACATAGTTAGGACCTTGAGCGTTTTGCTGTTGT
>JAQIXP010005612.1:0-10278 GCA_034700285.1 Proteroiulus fuscus
GACAACCCCCCTACCAAATGGCATCATTATATGCTGATCGTAGGGTACTGAGTTGAATTGAATTGAATTGAATTGAATATTCATGAAAAAATATATGAAACTTAATGCATTGAAAAAAAGTCTTACCATCACTGTTATCTGACTTTGGTTTTAGACTTTCTGAACTCCTTTTCATCTGTTCAAGGCAAGCATCTTGCATGGCTTGCCTAAAAACATGATTTGTACACATTTGTTGTGGCTCATTCAAGTTCATAGGTTTATATTGATAACTGCCTACGACAACTATTGCAGTTGAGAACAGGAAACTCAGGAATGTCAACATCATTCTGCAAAAAATTAAAAAAAACAAAAAAAAAAAAAAATGGATACTTTTAGTTGACTGGATTTTAATATGTGATACATAGTACACTATTCTGCTAACACTGTATTTGAAGTATTTTTTTGCATTTCATAAATTGAACAGTGGTTCATAAGGCGACCTCAAATAAAATAAGAATACTTATTATATAATATAAAGCAAAATTTGCACTCAAACAACATACTGATTTTATGGTTTGGTCTTTATTTGTAAGTGTGAGTTTTACTTTTGGGTAAAAAATTCTTATCTTTTGAAATATTTTTGTTAGTTTGAATGACCTATCTACATGAGCCACTGCGACATTTTATTATTTTTTTTACGAAATTTTGCACATCGGCTAGTTGTGTAATCAGACTGTTAAATTTAGTTAAATAAATCCATATTTATTAGTAATGAAAAGTGTTTGAGTCAAATAGTTGTTATTACCTGAATATGCAAATTTCTGCCTCAAAAAATCCAGCGTTGTTCCCTTGGAATTGCTATCCAACAGAAATCGAAATTCACAATAAATATAAATTTCTGTGTAAAATTTAACAGTCTCAATTAGGTCAGAATCATTGTATAGTCCTATATGACGTAAAACTATTGATGTAATATTGACACACGGTTTTTTATCTTTCTGAAGTCCAAATATATAAAGTTTCAATTAAATTTCAATCATTCGAAAAGCAGTGTTCTAGTCTAAATATATACACTGAATGTGTTTATTTAGAAAAAAATTTGTATTTTCAATAAGTTTCTGAATTGCATTCTTTTGAGTATGAATTTTTAAGAGTCAGACTATTCAGACTGTTTAGGTTCAATTTCATTTATGATTAGGTTAAAAAAATGACCCAAGAGAAAGTAATATATCAGGTTTTTAATTTATTGTTAGGACCAACAGTTTTAACCTCCTGATAATGTTTAATGATGTTTTATGATAATGTCCTTAATAATGTTTAAAAATATTATTGAAACTGAACATGAAAATTAACATAAAGATTTTGCAAAATTTACTGAAAAAAATGGCACAATTTGGTATAATTAATCCTCTTGGCCCAGCATTGGTGGCCCTGGTAACGAGATCCAAAACAATGATTGTTTTGGCATCTATGGTGCCAAAAAGATCAACTGTTTAAACTAATAATGTATAATACTACGCACGCGTATAGGACAATAAATAATGGCTTAATTTTATAGGCATGTTTATTTAAACATATTTGAACTTAATGTGAACTACCATTCATAATTTTGAAACGTCAAACCTTGTCTGAATGAACTACGGCACGTTCCATTTGGACTGCATGTTTAGAAATTAATAAGTCAAGAAACTGTAATTTAAATATTGTAGATATAAAACAATGCATGCAGAATTTATATACTTTACAAGATTTCAAATAATGTAATTATGTAATAAAAATACATAACAAATTGGGATTTTATTAGCGAAACGAGATCGGTGCACACAGTTTAGCTATTTGTGAATTGAAATAAATGTAAATTAAGTTATAATTAAAAAATTAATATCCGAAATTGGACCAGTTAATTTACTCTATGATTTCTCTCTGTCACACCAACTTGTCAATTTCATTGAAAACTTGACAAGTTTTTTTTAACATGGGGGGAGTCATAAGACCAAAGGGGGAGAGAAGTCAGAGAAGGGTTATGGGGGACAGAAGTGGTAGATTTCTATCTATAATTTTGGATCCTATGGGTATTGACCCCCAATCCCCCTCCCCCCTGGGTACGCCTATGTCACAACTGTATACACTTCCCGACAGCTTATCTAACCAGGCTCCAATGGAAATCACAAAGCGCTTCCCCACTCTCCTACTCTCCTGCGCGGGGAAGCGCTTTTCAAGTGCCGGTTGAGCTCCTGGTTAGATAAGCTGTCGGGAAGTATAGGATCTTTCACATTTACATGTTTCTTCCTTATGTCCAGTACAGATGTTGTTATGTTAGTTACGTGTGACGTCACCACGCTGACATAGACCGAAGTTATGTCAAGTTTGATAAGTTGGGATCAACCCAACTTTTCATATGTTAATTGGTGACGTCACTCGTCATTTTCCCCACAATTCTAGGCGCGCTTGGCCATGATTGGCCAAGAAGAAAACTGTCACATGCATAAGTTGCTATAGGAAAAAGTTAAAACTAACTTAACATAACTTAACACATTTGATCGTCGGCAATGTGATTTGACTGTATATGTGTATATAAGCTCAACATATGATCAGTTGTCAACATAAGAACAAAACATGTATTTGTGAAACTGAAAGAGCCTTCATGCTATTATGATCGTAAGGTACTGAGTTGAATTGAATTGAATAAATTGTATTAAACATTGGACCATGCAGTCCTTATCATTTAGTGCAATATTTCATATTCTGAATCACCCTACATGTATACTAAGTGAAAAAGATGTGGAAAATTAATGAAAATTACTTACTTTATTTCACTAAATCATGAAGAGAATTCCTTGGCAGTGCAATTAAATGCTCGTTTTTTGATTCAGATTAATGTTATATATAGTAGAGTTTATTGTTATTATCATTTTTGACCGGAAGTTAAGTGTTTTAAGCAGTTACATTCGCTGGCAACACCTGTTTCGAAAGCATTCCAATAGGTTCTTTTTAAAAAATATTATCAATTTATACAAGGATGTTGAGAATAGTTAACATAATAATTTAGATTGGAATTTTACTCCATGAAGCATTTGATTATGAATGCCAACATTACCTTGAGTCCACGCTATATATATGCGTGGCTAATTCTAATAAGAAATATTATTAACTGAATAATATATACATTGTGTCAAATGACTAAAAGTATATTTTGCAGTTTGTCATTCGGTGCTTATTATCTTAAAAAGATATTTTGATTGACTCCAACTTAGTATGCATTTAGAATTTATTTTTCTCGTTTGTCATTTTTCTTATAAGTTTATATACATTTTTTTTTATTTTGAAGTGAAAAAGTTCAGTTTAGAATTCGTTTTTAGGCTTAGATGTATTGTCCTATGTACGTGTGCAATGAATTGACTGATGTACTGGTACGGGTCCCGAGGGATCCTGCAGGGGGCAATGGCGTCGTGGGTTTCTCCTGAAAATAAATGCATTTTTCTTAACTGGAATTCTTCGATAAATACATGTATAGGTAAAGTATGTGATGAAAATATTGGTCTAAAAAGACTACCCATTGCTGACGTCATTGGGAGGACATGCATTGCAGATGTAATATAGACAATCAGCTTTCCTCCCTGTGACATCAACACAGTAACAAACAATGGCTGATATTTTCTATATTTCTTTTAATTATAATTATTCATTATCCGAATTTAAGATCGCTTGATATTTATTTTGCATTTGTATACTTTTATTTTTGCAAAATATACCTGCATGCATTTACCTTAATTTTCTTTTCATTTAAAATAAACGAGTCAAATGTTTGTTATATATAGAAAGTTCATTAAAATTTGACAATTTAACTTATCATCTAAAAATATTTTCTGTTAGTTCTAGCTTTTTGGAAGAGCATAATGATTATCTCGAACTAAGGGGTCGTCCACATATTGCGTAACCTCATATAGGAGAAGAATTTCAATTTAAATTTTTCAAAAATTTGGCTACTCTAGAGTTTAGATTTTACAAAATAGGATTGTCTGCAATACTTGTGTGTGGTATATAGGCCTACTGAAATACTTTCAAATATGAAGAACTAAATAGGTAGCAAGGCATATTGCGCCACCTAGAGGGAATTATTCGTCATCCCAATTTGTTTGTAAAAGGTGTCACCAGGGGTACAACTGTCCTGCCAATATATATGAACTACATGGTGACATCATGGCACGTTTCTGTCTGTTGACAACCCAGTGAAAAAATTACTGCAGCTTACACTGTTTACTGCACTCCAGATTGCAGTTCTCACCTGCAGTAAAACTGCAGCTGGATTGTTGGATTCTAACAGTTTTATGAAACACACTACAGTAAAACTGCATTCCATAAGAAAAAGTTTTTATTTTCTTTTATATCAAATTTGCTGGAAAGCTATTTTACTGCAGTTGTATTTCATGAAACTGTTAGAATCCAACCGTTTGGCAGCAATTTTACTGCAGTTTATAGGCCTATTGCAGTTTGCAGATTGCAGAAAATATTGCAGTTTAGAGCAATATTACTGCAGTACTTTTGCAGTGATGGTTCAAGTTAAACGATGAATTTTGAACTAATTGGTCAGCAGATGAACATGCACCATGACGTCACGACGTAAGATAGCCTGATTCCAACTATAATATGTTGCAATTTAAACATGATTAACTTGAATACTGAATACACAGCTATATAAATCTTGGTTTTTAGGGTAAAATATGGCTTCTTGTTTCTGAATTTCTTATAGTAGGCCTATGTTATACATGTTAAGGGATAGGATGTTCCCTTAAGATGGTTGTTGCTAGTGACTAAACATGTCTATAGAGGGAGCTGCATTTTCAAGAAAATTGCATTTGCAGGCAAAACTTACAAGTTAGTTCCTAAAGTAAAGGGTTATTCATATTGTCTTCGAACATTTAGCCCCTGAAACCTAGCTGCTCTGTGACATTACGATATAGCTGTGGGGAAAAGCTCCATGTTCGGCAACATATATGAATAACTCAATATGTGGAAAGAGGCTAGAAAGACTTTGTTTTCTTTTACCTTTTCCATTTCATTTTCTTCTGGTGTTGTCATACTAGTAGTCCAAGAAAGGTGCTGCCTTGCAATGGATTGAACGTGCTCAGTTTCGGGAATATCGGAACAGTATTCACCGATTAATCCGTAGGAACAATTTCCACCTGTACAACATTCATCGGCAATTGCTCGCTTTTTCGCATTGAATAATTCAGTCAACATCCTCTTGTTCCAATGCTTGTACAACCAACTTTTGACTGAAATAGAAAACTTGTGTTTAATATCAGAGCGTTTTTCATACTACAGCAATAGACACCATTGACGCAATTGTACAATTTTTTATATACTGAAGAATAAAATTGGTGAATAGTGTTATGTAGAAAGCCCAAATTGTAGTTTATTCTTAGGGGCCATTCAAATATAACGTCATCAGTTTAGGGGAGGGGGGTTTATGGGTTACTTTGGTTAAATAGCTAAAATCCGACTTACCTAATCTCTTATTGACTCTTGAAGTGCTAGGCCTAGCAAAATAGTTTCCATCACAAACTAATGATACCATAGTGTTTAGTGTTCCACCGCACATTTTGAACTTTCTGTTAAGAACTATTAAAAAAAAGTCAGAATAGAACAAATGTGAATCCCATAAATAACACAAATAATCTGTGGTTTACAAAAATTATTTAATAGGAATTTACTTGCATCCGTTGTGGCAATTTTGTATAAAAGTAAGGACACCATAAAGCACGTAGCTAGAAAATTGAATATTTTTTTCATTGGTGCTGCTGGACTACTATAGGGAAGGTTTTGAATTGTTGCTCCTAAAAGTGGAAAACATGTTCAAAATTAAATTAAACAATTATTAGTAGGCCTATATATATTTTTAGAACGAATTTTAATGATGGATTTTCTTTGTGAAAAAGTAATTTTGCAGAAAAAGTATTTCAAAATAATTCATGGCTTCGAATTTCTACATACAAATTTATAGATATAATTTTTCCGGCAAATTATAAACTATTTAAAAGTCTCAGTAGAATCATGGTCAATTTTTGCAGAAATTGTGATGAGCCTCAGTTTTCTGCGAAATTTTAATTCAATTTTTTTCTCTCCAGAATTGAGACATCCAAATTTTGGAAAAAAAATTCTGCAGACATTTTTGATTTAACTTAATTGTATTTTTACAAATGAATAGTCAATTTCTGTAAATTTCGCATCATTTTTAGAAATAATTAGCCTACTTTTTAGCATCCTAAAATAGTATAATTAATTCGTTTTTCATTCCCTTAAAATATTTGGGCAAACTTGAATTACTTTTTGAAATATAAATAGTTGGCCTTAATTTTATTTAAAAATAATGTCAATTTTTCTTAAATATTTGAAATGAGGTGTGAAATATGTTACTAATTAGAATTGAGATAAATTAAGTAATGAGTTATATCTAAATCTAGTATAATATTATTATTATTATTTAATAGTAATTAACACTCACATTTACACGTATACAACATTGTGCTTGAATTATTTCTTTAAAATATTCAATGAAAATCAGCCACTGAACAAACAACAGTATTTTCATTTTTTACAAACCTTAAGTAAATTTGTAGGCAATGTAAACTTATAATTGTAGACTATTTACACAATTTTTGACTTTTAAAACTTAGAAATTATCCACGATTTCAACATTCACATTCAAGATCCATGATATTAATGCCGAAATTGACAAGAAAAGATTTATCCTTATTTCTTAAAATATCTTAAAATATTTCCTTTCATCTTTTAAGGTAAAATATATGACGTCACTTTCTATTCAGTTAATAATAATGGAAAATGTGGGCATGAATGCTGGACATCATTTTACATCATAAAAATCTATTATTTACAAAGTTTTTTCCCCCAAAATGATGATCTAAACCTGTATCCCATTAGCAGATGAATATTTCTTAACGAATCCATAAATGTTCGGTTACGTATATATTTTACGTATAATATTTTATCAGGAAATCAAAGCAAGTAAACACTGTAATTGGATATCATTTATGTGCCCCCTACCATTATTACTATTAGAACCATAATGCACAAGATAACCCCATTAAAAAATAATGCTTTAAAGGGGAAGTCACACTTCATAACAAGTGCTTTTTAATTGCTAGGCACTCTAACATTACGTAGAAATAAAATGATTATATTGAAATTAAACTTGCAATTAATGAGAAATCACAATTTTGATTTGTCAGCGCCTTATTGCATGATCTCAGAAAATTTCAGAAAGTGATATAGTGTCATCTGTTATAGCCTTTGTTTCCAACCTTTTTTCTTTAAAAAAAATTATAAATTTATTGTTATGCAAGTATCCCTACTCTTTCTTAACTACACATTACGTTTTATATATAATATACTAACAGTAGTGATTTTCTTTAAAAATTACATTAAGGGGACTGTCCACACATTTAACAGCATGGGCCTATGGGGATTTCCATGTTAAATTCGTTTTCTTCAAACTGTTCTAACTCAAGAACGAGTAAAAGTTGAACGATGGGGTTTGATTTTTTTTAAAGATTATTACATTTACTAAAAACTGATGCATGATTATGACGTCACATGCATTCTGAATGTAGTTATCGATTTTCAAAATTGACTGTTCTGTTTTCCCATGCTATTTTACATAGACGTGAAATTTTTCCCAAAATATAACGGATCTCAATATTGGCCGAACGGATGACGATGGGGTTTGATTTTTTGGAAAGCTGATTTCATTTACTACAAAATGTATAAGTTAGATTTTGTTATTATGTGCATTTTATATTTATTTATCGAATTTCAAAGTTTACCATTGAGTTTTTTGCCACATTTTGACCGATTGTACAGCCAACATGGCAGATAAACAAAAAATCATGCATCAAGTTTTAGTAAATTTAATTGTCTTCATAAAAATCAAACCCCATCAATTTATGTTTGATTAATTTGTACTTTTACTTAACATGGATATTCCCATAGGAGCATGCATGCTCTTAAAAGTGTGGACAGCCCCCTTAACTGAATCTAACAATCTTAATTCCTATCTGTCCAATGCCATTAAAAATTATATGAAAAATTCTTAATTCAAATGCTGTGCCTGATGCTTGGCAAATAGATTTTTAATATATGGTTACAAATGGTTAATGGCCAAACATAGGTCATGATGAAAATTTAAACAGTTCCTTGATTTAGTTTTAGTATAAGCCACCAAGCTCAATGCAGATTCTGCAAAGTAACTTAAGTATAGTTAATAATTTGTTTAACTTGTTTACAAATTTAAGTAGTTTCCAAGTATTTGATTTCACGTTATTTTTAGGGATTGCCAAGTACCCCTGAAGCATGGTGATGTACCACCTTAGGGTACATGTACCCCAGGCTGGGAAACAAGGTGCTATAGTCAAGGGAGAAAGGTTCGACAATTGGAATCGTTCAATTTTGGCTTCACTTTCTTTCTACACAATAATAAATTGAAAAAAAGAAGAAGAAATGCATTCCATAAAAAATTTATACAAATATAGATTTTTCGATGTTGATTTTAAAGTTAGTATTGGGGAAATTTTCTGAGATCTTTTTCTAGTGTACACTAGGTGGCGCTTTTGGCGTAATGCAAATGGCGATCAAAAAACTGGAAAATCGAATATGTGTAGCAACTTATGGATTGAACATGCGTTTCTACTGTATGTCATAAGCAATCAATAATAAATAACAAACGACAAATTTAAGCAAATTGTAATAATATGCATATGTATTTTTATTCATGTTAATCATGATCAGATGGTCTAAATTAAGTTTGGATTGTTTTTTAAAATTGCTGCCAGTTTATCCAAGGCATCACTTTGAATACAAAGAAATATCTGAGTGCCTTAAGTGAGAAGGGGAACTGATCTGGCTCAAGCCCCCCCCCCCCTCTCTCTCTCTTCCCCCCCCCCCCACCCTAAATTTCTGCTTTTCTAAATGCTTTTCTGTATCTTTTAGGCCTATAGCACCCCATTCCCCTTACCCCATTACACTATTTAAAGCAGTTTCCAGAATTTTAATTGCTGAAAACTTTAAAAAAAAACGTTTTTGCATATATTATTTCAATTTCATATCGTTCCTTTAGTATATGGGACATGCTTATAGGATCTCATGTATGTTTTTAAAGAATATTGAAGATACTCCAAAATTTGGTAAATAATTATAATAATGCATAATAGTCAAGCTGAAATTTGAACATGCACTTACCTGAGTTCTGTTGTAGTTTTTTCTTATAACGCTCTTATTATTTTCAGATATTAATATTATTGTCTTCTTTTATTTTATTTATATATCTTTTTGTTAATTTTTTCTCAAATCCAAAATCTTTAATTCCATGTATCTATTTGTGGTCCTGTTCGTTGTTGGCATAAGACTTTTCCTGTAAGATCATGCCCTTATATATATTTCGTTTTCTAATTACACTTGCCCTGCCCATGGCTTTGCATATTTTTTTTGCCTACAAATTTATAAAATAATAAAACCATGATTTTTGATTCAATTTATTACGCAAATTTCCATTTGAAATATTTGCCTGTGTAGGCGTATTCTTATAATTCATTTAGGTCTTATAAGATCCCCTTTTTAGCTTTTTTCATGCGCAAACTCTTGTGTGGGCCCTTAATTCTAGCAAATTAAATATATAACATATCCCTTGGAAGCACTAGACTGCAACAGGCCCCTGGTATAGGCCACCATATCCCTGTAAATATAAAAACATAAATTATGTATTCACATTAAAAAAAAATGCTTAAAAACTTGTTTTCAATACATGTTTACTTGTCGGACCTCATCCTTGGGTCTGTTATAAAACTGAATTTAAATTGGAAAATATTTTCCTCCAAATATGCATGAAAGTAAATGTCCATAAACAATTGAGGAGCTGAGATCAAAAACCACGTGAGTCCAGATTTCTTGATTTGAGAAAAATGCGTTTACTGAAAATCCAGATTTATTGCATTAAAATTATAGTTATTTTAAAATTCTGAGCTTAATTTTAAAGATAGAAAGTTGTGCTTTGGTATGCACCTTCACATTTTGGTTCTCTTGAATTAGGTACCCACATTTGGGTAGGCCTACCTAATACCCACAATTTTGCACATAGTGATTCTGGTATTTTTAATCAATTCAATGATCAAATTAAGCAACTTTTTCCTATATCTTACCCCAAGTTTATATTGATTTAAGGGGGCTGTCCACATTTGTAACAGCATGGGCCTATGGGGATTTCCATGCTAAATTCGTTTTCTTCAA
>JAQIXP010005613.1:0-10275 GCA_034700285.1 Proteroiulus fuscus
CATTATTTTCATGTACAAAACATGTTCTTACCATGTTTGAAAACATGTAATAACCATGATATTTTCTGTAAGGGTAAGCCTTCAGCTTCTGGGGATCAAGCCCCCCGAAACCCCATACACAGGACTCTGTCCCCTTTACATGTATTCCTTTGACCCCTGTTGGATGACTTCCTTCCCCCAGATGGCCAGACCTTTTTTGTATCTCCCTAGCAAATGCACTACCGTGTAACTCCTGGAAAAGTTCTGGAAATACTTGAAAGTCCTGGATTAATTTCTTTCAATGCGTAAGAACCCTGTATTACTTGATACAAGGTGGGACTTTATTTTTTTAAAAAAACCTGTGGCTCATGTCAGCATTTTCAAAAAAGTATTTCTACACTTTCGTGATAAATATTTTTAATGTGTGTAAAAAATAGTGCAACATTCCAAATATCTGCATGTCCCATATCGATGCCCGAGTCTCATCATCATTACCAAAACCACAACAAACAACCACTAGATGCTATGTTCACACTATCACAACTGACATTTAATGCAGAAAAACCATTTCAATAATGTATGTCTCATATAGATAGATGGTTTAATGGCATGAAAGCATGATACACACACACACATGCACGTATAGGTACAAGCTAAAATCTAGGCAGTCTTTCCTTTAGTGCATACAGAATATGCCGCAGAATATTTCAGTGGTATGCGAATGTAAAAGAGTGTCAACATATATACATTGGGACATTACTATATAGATTGCCAATAGATTTTTATAGGCAAAAATATAGGAGAGTAGAAACTTAAAATGTTCAACATTAGCCTAACACATGCAATGATGTTGCTATGTCAACGCGACATAAAAGGACCTTATATGTTACGTTCCTTGTATACATCGACCCGCATTTGGCAGGGAATAGACTGAGATTGAGGCCTTGTGAAAAGGATTGTGAATTTGTGGAAGCTGCCATTATTAAGCATTGAAGTAGAAGGCTGAGAAAAAGTACGTCAATGAACAATGCACTTTCCAACTGTGAAAATTCACTATTGGAATGGAGCATAAAAATCATTGAAGATTGAAAATTTCCGGTCGCAAAAAGCGATCAAGGCACACTGATGCATGGAAACACCTTCCATTGCATGGACCAGCATGTTAGTTTTTATTTTTGATGAATACACAAAACACCATTATTGATGGCCCATTTGCAAACGGTTTTCTTCCGCCTCATCTCCATTCCAGACTGGACATTGCATCCATGCATGGATCTCACTAATATCCATCTCAAGGTTGCATGACTATAATTGTAAAATTTTATGATGACCATGCATGTTTATTGGTACCATGAACTGCATGTGCCTCGGAAGGCATCTCAGTTTTGAAAAGTTCATGTATTTGCATGCATGTATTGCAGGAACATTTCGATGGCTTTATTCACAAGTAGCGAATGAGCCCAAAGTTGCTTTCGAGATAACAGCAATTTTATGAGGGGAAAAAAGGTATATATAATTTGGAAATAAACAATGTTAAAACTGTAAAAGTTGATGAACAGATGAAACAAAATATATATTTTATAGAGAATGTACTAATTTTTGTTAATTAATTACTAAGTAATTTGAGAAATAACTTGCTTAAAAATGCCATTTGACGTTATCGTACTTTGTCTTTGACTATGTTTGCTGGACAGCGACATAAAATAACGTGTAAAGTAGCGAATGGTACCATTCACACTACTTGGAACCTTTAGGGATGATATCCTGTTGAATATTCGCTACTCTTTACTTCTGTAACTTTTAAAATTATTGGTTAAAGTAATTTAGAACTGTAACTTTTGGTGAATTAGGGACACTTCCAGGATCACAATTGTTCACCTCTCATTTTTTTAAAAAAATTGGCTCATTCGCTACTTGTGAATTAATTCACCGATTTATCTAAAAATACAAGAATATTATAGAATTATTAAAATTTATGTTCTCTAGGTAAATTATCAAATTAATGGCTTACACATAAAATAAATTGCAATATGCTTAGTATTAACTATAGCAACATTTTGTTATTTTTTTCTTTTAAAAATAACTGTTTAAACTGAGACTTAACTTAATTCGATTCATTAAAACAGTTTCTCTTTAAATTCAAATGAATGTTATTATTTCGTTCATCATTTTTCACACTGGTGAAGCCAAACAACATTACGATTATGGCCTGACATTATCCGAAAAGACTAATTACAAAACATTAAATATTAACCAAGATATATTCCTCCAGGACTTGCCCTGCATGTTTAATCCATGTAAGACAGCACTTACTGTAGAGAATACAGGCATTGACCAACATAGAAACTAAAATACATTTTCATAAGCAAACTGGCATATCTAAATCATTTCTTTTATGCTTAAGTTTTCCCCCTTGTGCATTATTACACAATTATGGAGAGTAATTTAATTTCAATGGAAAACACTAATTGACAGACTGGATTTCCCGTGCAAAGGTTGGATCCAAGGTTTCACTTAACAAAAACACATGCTAAAGCCTCATTCTCAGGAAAATAAAATTCCCATATCTGGTCATTTTCATGGTGGATATAATATGCAATTATGCACAAAATATACCTAAAATCTAAAACGAAATCAATTCTACAGGGTGGGTGAGAAATTTGCATACAGTAAAAGGCAATACTTTTCTAAATTTGATATTTTTGTCCTCCAGGGCTCAAGATAAATCCTCCCCACTATACTCCAAAGAATAGCATAATGTTCAAGGATGTATTGCATTGAGCCCAAATTCAAAACAAGACAAATAATCCAATCAACATTAGCTTTTCAGACATTCCCCGTCTAAATCATAATCTTTTTCTGAAGTTATATCATGCTCATTACTAATACAATAGCTTAATTATTTTGGCGTTATATGACCGTGTAACTAATTTACCCTTACAGAAAATATCATGTTTATTACATGTTTTCAAACTTGGTAAGAACATGGTTATCAATGTTTTGTACATGAAAATAATGCATTGGGACATGTAAGTGCCATAGTTAAAACATTGAAATGGTGTCTTGTTCAAATTGACATGTAAATTATATGTTTAGAACATGTATTGCCTAACTTGTATAGTTGTCATGTTATCGGAAAACATGTAAAAACACAGCATTTCCATGTTGTCATAGTGGTGGCAGAGTGTTAATTTGAACAACATGTAACAAGTGTGATGCTTACATTTGAAATACATGTAAATAATGTCACATTTCTGTAAGGGTAGTGTGCAGGATCACAGTGCAAGGTAAAAAAAAAGGGTTACCCACTTGTGATCTGTACCTAAATTGGTAGAGTACCAAAATGTGATTATAGAAAAACACAGAGAAGTACGTTAGCATTTTTGCGGTTGGGTTTTAAACTATGATGCAGTTAAAAACTACTTGTAAACTGAATCACAAAAGCGCATGATCCGATCACAACGCAAAAATACGCTTAATGTTGGAGAAACACGGTTTTTAGATTAACTACAAATAAATAGCGTTTGGTTAACAATGACTTAACTCATGATACACCAAATAGATGACCAAACAGCATCCTTTTCCATACTCCAATGATTACTTTTGGTTAGATAACTACGTGTCAAGGATTATAGTTTATGAGCTTGTTGATATTGTTTATTTTCACCTCATGCAATGAGTGTTTCAAAAAAATAAAAATGCATAACGGGTTATATGTTTCAAAAATGCTAATAGATCCTAATTATTATTTGATAAAAGTAAGATTTTTTCAATAAATTATTGACTTGTTTCCAATTTTATCAGTCCAATTTTCTGATATTAAATGGCGCTTCCAATTTTGCAATAAGTGTCAGATTGTCATTAAAATTATTCATTATTCACATTTCAATCAAACTGCTAATTATTCATTCTTTGGATTGATTTTGGTGACTAAAATCAATGCAACCTGATTACAATAATTTTCAACTACTAATACTTTAGGTAAATGTTTTCCTTCTGATCCGCAAACATCAATAGCAGTAAATGTTAATCAGAATGCCAAATGTTAGTTTGCAATAAGAATTAATAATTAACACATTTACATTGTAAGCCAATTTGTAATTTAAAAAATTCATCCTCCATAATGAATTACAAATGATTATAATGCAAAAACTGCTTGTACCTATTAGAATGCTAACTGCACGAAAGACATTTTTCTATAGAAAGTTATTTTGCTTAGTAATTAAACTTTGTCCTAAAAGAAACTCTGCAGAAGACATTTTTCTACTTAAAAGTTTTCACAGCATCTTCCATTTTTTTCAGAAAAATAAATCGTATTTTTTCCCAGCAGAAATTGGTCAGCTGGCTTTATAGTGCTAAAGTGAATATTCTGCATCAGGTTCTATAAGGGAACCTAACCAAAAATTATCAAAAATAATAATAATTCACTTAGTTCCAGACCAAAAGACATTTAGTCTTGATGCACGTATTCAATACATGTTTAAGTCTTTCAAGAAATAATAAATAAAATAAAAAAGTTAAATAAAATTCACGTAAACATGTTTTCGATGTAATATTTATCGATTTCTTTGGTCCTAAACTAGCAGAATCGCACTATAATTTTGACTAAAAAATATCAAAAAAACCAGTTTTGTTTGCATCAGTTGTATACAATATGCAGATTACGCATTTATTTTCGGATGCAACTGCTAAACGTGGAACTAAATACAAAGAATATAGAAAGCTTTGAGATTAAATTTAATCGGATTAAAAGAACCTGCTTTTCAAAATAGAAATTCCTGTTTGCTATATAGCCATTGCAAAAACCTCCATAACCGAAAATAGCCCTATTCAACCGATTGTTTCCCAATGTGTGCACTATTTGGACAACAAGATTAATGTTACTTACAATGAATGTGTGTAGAGGGTTTATTTTTAACCTTTTACAAAAACACCGAGGTGAAGTCTGTATGGACCCAAAGCGCTGTGGCTAAAATATAACACAGCCCACAGGTCCAAACCTATCTCTATAGGGAATTTCTACCATTTCTAAATAACATTCTGTTGATTCTCGCTAACTCCCATATAGTCACTATTTTCATTTTCATGCAAACAATTGCTGGGGAAAAAAAATAACATCAGCCACAAAAATAGTGTTCCATAAGCCATCGTTATAGTCCATGGGGAATTTTTATATATGATAAGGTGAGTGAGGGTATAGTAAAATGCCCAGTACAAGTAAACAATTTACCACACAATCCTTAAATAAATGAAAAATTTCCCAGGGAAGTAAGAATGTAATAACTTGAATTGACCAGAAGTAAATTGTTATAATCTTTCTACTGAATCACAATTTGTAACCAAAATTCCCAAAGAAAAAAATCCACTTTATGGCTTAATTCATAATTGACGAATATGCCATCTTTTTTTAAAAATGAGATAATTGTACCGTTGTGATCCTGAAAGTGTCCCTAATGAACCTAAAGTTACAGAAGTGAACAGTAGCGAATAAGTCACAAGCTTTCATTTCTAAGAGTTACAAGTGGTGAATAGTCCAATTGGTCAGTTTACAATTTAAAAATTTCTTGATACCTGGATTTTTATTGAAAAAGTGGCAAATTTTGACAATTTTTGATCCTTTTTTTTTTTTAAAAAAGCATTTCAAATTTAAGAAATTTACATTTATGATCAGAAGAAAACAAAGCTTCTTAAAAGTTTATGTAGAAACATGATCTGCTAAACCATGCAGATCTGATGACATGCAAAATATAGTTTTATAACAAAAATTATGCAAATTTTGACGTAAAACTTCGATACAGCTTTATTCTGAAAGCAACTTCTACACTTTTCTCACATATTCAAAATATTCCCATATCAAACATTTTGATAGTAAATTGCAGTGGCACTGAGTAAAACATAGGTGTACCCAAGGGGGTTTTGGAGGTTAACCCCCCCCCTCCCCTTTACATTCAAAATGATATTGGAGTCTATCCAGGTTCTGGGGGCCTGCTGAATTCCTTCTTTAGTAAATCCAATGGTATACGCCAGTGGAGTAGAATGCAGATAAATATTTTGTCAAAAATTTTATCTTAAATTTAATCATTCCATTTATTTTATGCTCAAGAAAGCCCATGTTGTGTCTATAGCACATAACATTTTCTTAAAATACATACATAGGCCAACTTGTTGATACAAACCAGAAATTACACCAAAATGTTTGCCAATTCCTTAACAACAGCAAAGAAAATATTATTTCAGTATTTTAAGCATTTCTATAAAATTTTTCATTTAGAAACTTCTTTGCCATCAAGTAGGAAAGCTCTTCAAAATAAAGATGATGACGAAGTTTTTTTTCCTACCCACAACAACGTCGCTATTTTCTAATCAACATTCCTCATTAATGTGCATACAAACATACAACAAAAATATTTCTCATTGGGTAAGGACCTTAAAAAAATTGGAAGCTCTTATGCCAATTAATTTCTTTGATGTTGTCCTTTTTTTCATAATGAAGAAGATTTTAGTTTGAGGTTGCCATGCAACAGAAGTGCACTTGAATAAAACAATTCTGTGAAAATGGCACATAATTTTGCTCTAAATTAAACACAATTCATTGTAATAGTGTGGCACTAAATTCCCTGACATTCCCTGACTGCAGTTTATAAGAATGTGTAATTTAGAAAGTGTCCATGTTAAAAACAAATACTTCGCATTTCTGCAGAAAATGTATTTCAGAAACAAGGCTGGGAATTTCTGCAAAGTCCTTAAAATATTAACCCAAATTCCAAACCATTTCTGGCCAATTCTTAAAGTGGCTAACCTTGTAGCAAGGTAACCATTAAAATGACCAAGAAAACATTAAAAAGGTCAAGGAAATCTAAATGTTAATTGGACCTACCATTCACTAGCTATATTTTTGTAAATAAAATGGATTTGTGAAAAGTAATTTTCATTGTAAGCACCCAACTTCTTATAAATATGTGCCATCAGCTATTTAATAACTTTTGTATTACCATTAATTTACAAAAGTAACTACTAGATGGCACCACTCAGTTCTAAAAAAATATGATAAAATGGCGCCATCTACGCATTTTACAAATGTACATGAATTACTAGCTTTTTACTGAAATTATCCATTTACAAGCTCTTCTCAACCAATAGTATCAAGGTGAGGCTGTATCTTTAATTTTCATAAATTTTACTTCTTGACACTTCTTGAGTAAATGACCTTAATTGACGTTCTTATTGTTTCAAATTTACTATATTCCTGCAGACAAAAAATTAACTTCTTTGTGGTTGTCATCATGTACATGAGCATATATAACTCGAAATTTTCTTGTTTAGTCTTAAGTATTTTTTTAATATCTTTCTGAAACAAATGCTAAATGTAGAATTTTTTTCTATGCTTTTATACACATGCAAAGTTTCTTTGCAAGAACTTATTTCCCTTTTTTGAAATCTGTACATACACCAGAACATGCCTAATTTGATAACAGAACAAAAAATTAAGAGAGAAAAAAAACCTAAATAAGCCCATACAAATTATGAAAAGCAATTTCATAGCACTGATGTACTAATGACAAGCCGCCTTGGTATACAAACTACAACATAATAGCAACAATAAAAAAAACTATCCAGACTGAAAAAAATAAGTATATATGTTTATGCTACATAAGCCATATTACCATACTCAAATTTGCCATTTCTACATTCCTAGTAAAGAATTATTAATTAAAGCTGAAATCTCTAATTTTTATAAAAACAGAAAGTAAAAAATTGCTTTTATGCAATTTTTCATATTCCTTGTAGATTATGTTAATGAATGCAAAGAAGAGAATTAAGGAAAAGTATTCAATTGCAAAAAAAAATTACCAAAATCATTAAGTACAGATTTTCTTCAAACCTTTTTTATTTTAGTAAATAAAAAAAAGAATGAAGCAGGGAACTAAAGTATTAATATACCGAAAAGCTAAACTCAACCAAACCTCAATACTTTCCCAAATGAAACATTTAAAGGTAAAAAATTGCAAGAATTAAAACTAGAACAAAAATAAAGATGATTTTTATAGCAACAAATTAAATATAATAAAAAGGCATGTGCCAGGGAGATTTGAATACGTGTAAATTCATAATGTATAAATTTCAATCATGTCATAAATTATACAATCCAATGTATAAAAAGACAGGCATATATAGATTAATTTAATGGTAAGTTATCAAATCTATGCATGTAATCTGGCTTAACTATACTACTAACCTGGCAAATAGAATTACTGTACACGATGAGGAGATTAAGGCATAGTTTCTTACCTGTAAGTAAAAAAATACAAATAATTAAAAATAAGAGCAAAAAAAATTGGTTTACTTAGTCTCACATGCATTGGAATTATAAATCTGGCTTAATTCAGACATATATAGAGAATAAGCCAATTCGTCAAAAATATGATCATTGTATATTATTGTGATCCTGGGAGTGTCCTTAATGAACAAAAAACTACAGAAATTAATTTAGCCGATAATTGTTAGAATTACAGAAGTGAACAGTAGCGAATATCCAACAAGGTATCATTTCTAAAAGTTATATGTAGTGAACTAGCGAATTTGCATTTGTAAGCCTTTTATTTCTCAAATTACTTAATTAATTTACTAATTTAATTATTTAACAAAAATGAGCACATACCCTATAAAATATATAAATATTGTTTTATCTGTTTACCAAATTTCAGCCTTTTAACGTTAATTGTTTATTTCCAAATTATATTATTTTTCCATAAAAACGCAATTATCTCAAAAGCAACTTTTGGCTTATTTGCTATACTCGTGACTTAAAATGGAATTCACACAATTTGGCAAAATAATATTGATAGGCAGGGTACCAATTTTAGCATGAAAACAGTAGACTTTTCTGATATTTCCTACAGTTTAATAATTTAATCAAGTATTAATTCCTCATGAAAATATCCACAGGCCAGACCGTCGGTAAAACCAGCAATTTCTCATTCTTTGAATTACAGGAAATGTTTACACCAAAGCATACATTTATTGTTTGAAGCTCTAGGCAGAATAATGTTGTTTTGTAGCGAAATTATTGACAATAACGATGTACGTATTCAGTTATATATACGTACAAATAAATACCATCCAATTTTTGTCTGATCATGGTATAGAAACACGTTTGCAAGTTGATATATATTGACCATGATGTCTTGCACCATATAAAACGTGATAATGCATCTGGCAGAGGAAAAAAATCATCCTGCCATATCAAGGTTTCTTCAAATATAACAAAATATGTTTTATAATTTAAAAATTATTTTGTCTGAAGATTTCAGCAAAAAAAAGGTAATTTTGGTGTGAACATTTCCATTAAATCAAGGATTAAAGAATTTTATATGAAATTTATTTACTAAACGAAATTTCTGGTCAACAATGATATATCTCAATTCGCCAAGCCACATTTCAGTGGTCATTGTAAAGCTGTCATTCTAATTGACCAGATTAGTAAACGACATTATTATTGAACCACCAAATGTCCATTTATGTCACAGACATTAATGTATCATTCCCTGTGGTCACAATAAGACCATTGGTCAAAGTATGCACGTTGAAATGCATTTTGTTATATAAAAATTTAAACAAATGACACGCATGATGTCACAAGACAAACCATCCATGTCACAGTCTAACTATGGAATATAATTGCAAATGCAAAAATATATGAAATTCTTAACATTTGGAAAAACGTAGGTTTCAATGCAAACATCTCCTTGCATTAATACTTCGTTACATTAGTTATAGCATTAACCCATATCCATACAGACAGGATCAATTTAAAAGTACATTAATGTAAAAATTGCATGCAGATGCATGTGTTCTTATGTAATTTCTAGTATATATATGAACTATACTATTGTATATTCCCCAATTTAAATTGAAAACAAATCTCTCAACAAGGATAAAAATGAAAAGTACTTTTGAATCAAAATAGATACTAGTATCATTAGTTTAATACGAAACACAATTTTTAAATAAAATATAACAATTTATCTGCATGTTTCTACTTCTGTAACTTCAAGAGTACCGGTAATTGCAAGTACTTTGATAAACATTTTACTTATGGAGTAAAATTCAGCAAGTTATATTGGCATTCTTCAATGCCATCTATTGATAGCATATGCAAACAAACCATGCAGGCAATATTATGTAATACCGTGTATGTATGTATGAGTGTATTATGTAAATACACTCTCTTTTAACGTGGTTAGCCACGCTGTTTTTTGCTCCTCGTAATCGTTAGATATCTCCGTGAGATTTTGT
>JAQIXP010005614.1:0-10273 GCA_034700285.1 Proteroiulus fuscus
AGTTTGAAGAAAACGAATTTAACATTGAAATCCCCATAGGCCCACGCTGTTAAAAGTGTGGACAGCCCCCTTAAACTTGTAGATGAAGAATGGAATTTGCATTACATCTGCCAAATATTACCATCCCATTCTGGTGGATTTTTTGAGGATATTCTCGTATTGTGTGATGAAATAATAAATTTTTTTCTCCAAATTAAAAATACACTGCTGCTCTCCCACAGAAATGTCCCCTTTTTTCCCTAGCATGAGAACCCACCTTTAGGATGGATTGAATGCAGTTGAGGCCAACTTTTTAGTGGTCACTTTTTAGAGGCCAACTTTTGGAGGGACCATGAAAAACGATAAAAAGGATAACGAAGGCAGCTGCACCCAGTGAAAAAAAAACCGCATTTTTTTTTTTTAATATTTTGCAGTTTATTTGCTGTCTTAAACTGCAAAAAAACTGAAGGTTTTCTGAAAGTTTATGAAACAAAAACCTACATAATTTGTACACAGCTTTTCTGCAAGTTTCTATAGTTTTTCTGAAATTTTATACAGCTTTTCTGCAATTTTTATACAGTTTTTCTGCAATTTTTATAGTTTTTCCTCAATTTTTAAAAAAATTTTCTGCAATTTTTAGTTTTTCCTCAATTTTGATAAAGTTTTTCTACAATTTTTAAACAGTTTTTCTGCAATTTTAATACAGTATTTTTAGTAATCTTTCCACAATGTTTCTGCATTTTTCTGCATTCTATAGTGATGCAGAAAAACTGCAGAAAGAATGCAGAAAAACTGCAGAAAGAATGCAAAAAAACTGCAGAAAGAATGCAGAAAAACTGCAGAAAATAACAAAAACACTGTATAAAATGCAGAAAAACTGTAGAAAAAAAGCTGCACGTTTTTTACAGAAAAACTGCACAAATTATGTAGGCTTTTGTTTTATAAACTTTCAGAAAAACTACAGTTTTTTAACAGTTTAAGACTGCAAATAAACTGCAGGTTTTTTTTCACTGGGTGACCTTGGGAAGAGAACCCAGGTTACCCGAGTGCCATGTTGGAAAGTATCTTGGACTTCAACACATCAGACAACCTTCATTTTATGAACATAACTATAAAATTAAAGTTACAAGTAATGAGAAATCACAATTTTTACGTAAAACATGAGCAGTGCCAAATTGCCTGATCTCAATTGAAAATCTCAGAAACTTTTAGTGCCATCTGTTAGTAATGAGACAAAGCTTCCTCACAGGAATCATTCCATATTGGCTTCATCTTCCAATACATAGTACACATGAAGATGACTTGGAATTTTTGTAAATGCATTTCTTATCTCAATTTCATATAAATATTTCTAAAATTCTTGTTTTCTTACTACCTATTTACGCTAGCATTTTTTTTCTAAATTTATATAACTATTTTGTACTAGATTTTTGCTCCAGCAAAGAATACAGGCCTTCTAAGCTGTTTCAATTTACTATGAAAAAGGTAAGCATGTCTAATTTTTAAAAGGGTTAAATTCCCAAAAACAAAAGTCGACCTTATCGTGAGAAAAACACCGACTAAATACTTTGACAGCCATTTTTTAAATGATATACAACAAACCTGAACTGACCTAAAATAATATTTGTTTCTAAAAAATGCAGGCCTACATTTTGATATTTTAAACCTTAAGTTTTTCCTTAAGAAACAACAAATGCACAAGTAGGAAAACATTTGAATTGGACATGCATTTTCTTATTAATTACTTTCACAAAAGAACATCACACTTTTGTACGTTAACTAGGTTAACTGTTACTTTCCTTTATACCATCTCTACTAACCATTTAAGAAAATGTGAAATGGAAAGTTTTTCTTTTATTTTTTTGTTTGATAGACTTATTAGGGGTTGTCAAAAGGTGCCAATAGTTTTCTCAAACTAGGTTGCATTTTCAATTATTTTTATTGCTGTTGGTGAATGTTAGGGGTCAAAAGATTCACCTGAATGCTTTTTACTGCAATTAATTGAAGCTATAATTTGCCGAAATAATTTTGGAGAAATTGTGGTTGAATCAAGTGCAGTGGTACGAATCTTCTATTACTATGATTCATTTTCATCAAATACTGTAAATACTTTTTTATTTTTTTTTTCAAGTAAAAAATAACCTCTTTAAACATTAATGAGTCAAGCACACTCTGGTAAACCCAAATTTTGAGAAACTAATTATGCTTGCTAATAATTATCACCAAATATTCAAGAATGCAAACAATTGATCACAAATTCAGGTTTGTATACAAAAAAGTTTCATAAAAATGTAACATTTTTTTGGATTTTTAACATGATATATTTATAATTTGCAGAAATTCTTTTGAATTGTTTGCTGAACTTTTGCTTAAATGTGTTAGTTTGCAAGTTTATAAGTTTTTTCTTGTAAAAAGAATAAATGTGTCTGTATTTATAAATTTTCAATTTTGCAAAAAAAATGCAAAAAGGATAAGTGCACAATATGGTTATGATTATATTTTATTTTTGCAACATTTTACACAATTGTAAATATATTGCAGAAATTTAAAATATGTTTTACTAGTAATAGTATATTCTCGAATGTTACAGCTTTCAAATTTTCTGAAATTTTATAAAAATATATCATGTTAAAAAAATTTGAAGAAATTATGTTAGATTTTAGGAAATTATGTTCAATTTTAAGAAATTATGTTAAATTTTTTAAAATTATGTTATATTTTAAGAAATTATTTTGAATTTTTAAAAATTATGTGTATATTTTTAAAAAAAGTTGTTACATTTTCAGAAATTATGTTTAATTTTCAAAAATTACGTTATATTTTAAGAAATTTTGTTAACTTTTAAGAAATTATGTTAAATTTTAAGAAATTATGTTTTTTAAGAAATTATGTTAAATTTTAAAAAAGAATGTTACATTTTAAGAAATTATGTTAATTTTTAAGAAATCATTTTAGATTTTAAGAAATTATGTAAAATTTTAAGAAATTATGTTTAATTTTAGAAAATTATGTTAAATTCTAGGAAATTATGTTAAATCTTAAGAAATTATGTTTCTTCAAGTTTATAATACAGTCTTGCGAAAAGAAGAATTTTGTTTTGCAATAAAAACTTTAAATTTAACAAAATTTCATAAATAAGTGCACAATATAATTGTGATAATATTTAATTCTTTTAAATTTTACCCAATTGCCATCAAAATAATATTTTTATTATATCAATTTCAATATTTCCTGAATTTCTCGATTTTTTTTATATAAATCCACTTGATGTTTTCTAGAAAACACATTTTTTGAAAGTTCACAATTTTGAATACTGAAAAGAATTTTTTTTTCTATTTAGAATATTAAATTTAGCACTTATGAATAGAATTCTGCGACTATTTATTTTTATAAATAATAAAACATTTTATTACAAATGTTATTAACCTCAAAATATACTAAAATTTGCTTAATATTTTGTAAAACATTACAATTTCCCCAATTTTAAGAAAATTGCAATAGTATTATATTCAACAAAATTCAACTATTTTTCCAAAACTTTCAAAATCTCCTCTTTTCCTAAAATAATGAATTATTTTCCAAAATTTTGCAAAAAATATATATACATATATGCATAAACAAAAATTAGGCCTATTGTTCTGTTAAACCTTTAATTCTATTCTGATTAATTGCAGGGCATTTCGAAAAATTAATTTTCAAAATATCTTACCGGTACCTAAAAATATTAAATTTAAGATAAAATACAAGTAATAATAATCTCTACTGGCAAGAGAAAATTTGAGAAAAATAAAGATTAATACTAATGAAAACAAATGATTTTAGTTTTCATAAAATAAACAGAAAATAAATTTGCAGAATTTAGTCAAAAAATTCTTTCTTTCTGTAATTTTGTTTTTATACACAAATTTTAATATAAATGGTTATTACACCGTAATTTCATGGTGCTTGGATGGAGTTGACAATTGTGCTAAAAACCAAAAATAGGACACACAATTTATTTGAAGAAAAAACACACCCTGGATTTTACAGCTATATTTTTTCTCAAATTTCGTGCATTACTGTTTTTTGACACTTAAATTATTTCATAAATTCAGGTTATAGCAGTGGTGCCAGTATCTAGGTGAAGGGGCTGTATCAGAAAATGCAGGTCAGAACTCTTTTTTTCTGAAAAAAAGGTAAGCCTGTGATGATGACAAGGGCAGCCTTAATGGTAATGACCTTTCAACTATGTCCTCCCACAAAACGTGACCTACTGACCCCTTTCTAACTACTTCAACTGCTTCTTGTTTTTTAACAAAAAAACGAAAACAACAGTAAATAGGTTTTAAGTATAAAATTCATTAATTTAAAAAAAAAGTCTATTACATTATCTTTACCTTATTTGCCTTTTAAATTCTTCAAAAATTTTTTAAAAGTATCACAATTGGCATTTTAAATTGGAGATACTTCAAATTTTTTTTAGAAATTTTGTAAATCAATCTACGAAAAAATGTTTTATCAGAATTTTGCAAATTTAGAAAATTGATAACCTAACTTAATAAGAATTTTGTAATTTCAATATTATATGAGTAAGTTTTAAAAGAATTTTTCAAATCTTCAAAGTTTTTTTGAAAATTCAAGAAACTTAGCAAAATTAAAACAAATTTTTGCAAATAGTATCAGAACTCTTTAAATTTTGCATTTCAGATATTATATTAGCAATTTTTATAGAAGAATTCTTGAAATCTTTAGTTTCTTGAAAATTCCAAAAACTCAGCACAATTCAAAAAAGTTTTTGCAAATTATATCAGAACTACAAATTTTGCAATTCCTGTATTATATTAGCAATTTTTTTTAGAAGAATTTTGCAATTCTTAGTTTTTTTTGTGAAAATTCTAGAAACTCAGCAAAATACAAATTAATTTTAAAATAAAATTTGAACTCTTGAAATTTTGCAATCAAAATAATAATATATAAGTCATTTTCAATTTTTTTTTGCAAATTTGGAAGTTTTTTTTGAAAATTCTTAGCAAATCAAATACTTTTTTAAAAATAATTTTTTTTTTCTTTATAAGCACAAATGTGCTTTTCTATAGAAAAATGCATTGTTGTATCACAAATTTATGAGCTCATAAAATCTCATTAAATTCCTGAAAAAAAGGCCAATTTTCCCAGAATTACATTAAATTTAACAATATACTTAAATATTCCAGGAAAACCATCTCAAAAAAGCATAAATAAGAAGTCATAAAATGTTTTATTCTATCATAAAAACTTCTAATTAATAAATCAGAAATAATGTGCAAAAAATTTGCATTTTGACAAAAAACTGCATAATTTTGCAATTTCTTCAAATTGACTCTCATTATAGTTATTTCAACATTTTTTATTGAAAAACTGTACCTAAAATTATGACAAAAAAGCGGAAGAGATTTAAATTTAAGTGCTTAAAACTTTAATTCAAAATTGCAGGAATTCTTTTGTGAGAGTATTTTGGGTAACAAAGGAACCCATTGCATGCCAAAATGTCACCGGAAGTGCATGAATAACAGTTGAGCAATTGCACAAATGAACTTGTTTTGCCTAAAATTAATGTCAAATCCTAACCATGAATATTTCAGCTGAATGAACTTTCAAAAAATCCAAATTGTGTATTTTAAAATACAATTTTATAAAAAAACTTTTTTAAAAATATATTTCACAATACATTTTATTGGTGTTATTATGTTTTATTTATGTTTCTGTTTTCTGTCAGGGTTCCTATGTGAGTGCATTTACAGTGTTTCAATACTCAAGTAAATGTATTTTGAAATATATTTCAGAATACATCATACAGCATACAACTCTTAAATAATTAATTGGTGTTATTATGTTTGAAAATATATAAAATGTTAATTCCACTATAGAGAGCCCATGCAAAATCATTACCAATGTATTTACAGTATTTCTATACACATGTAAAGGTATTTTGAAATATATTTCACAATACATTTTTAGTGTGCAAGTCATACGATTGGTGTTATTAGATTTTTAAAATGTTTCGAATATTCGTTCAACTAGAGGGCCAGTGGAAAACCATAGCCAATGTTTTTATTTCTATACTTAAAGAAATATATTTTAAAATATATTTCACAATACATTTTATAATATACTACTCTTAAATAATTGGTGTTATTATGTTTGAAAATATATCTAATATTATTTCAGCTAGGGGGCCTTTGCGAAACCAGTACCAATGTATTTACAGTATTTCTATATACCAGTAAATGTATTTTGAAATATATTTCTTAATACATTTTATTGTGAACAACTATTAAATATTTTATTGCTGTAATTCCATTTTAAAATATATCCAATATTATTTCCACTAGAGGGCCCATGCAAAACCATTAACAAAGTATTTATTTCTATACTCAAGTAAATATATTTTAAAATATATTTCATTATACATTTTATAGAGAATATAGCTATTACATTTTATATACCCAATATTATTTCCGCTATAGAGGACCCATGCAAAACCATTATCAATCTAATGTTTCTGAATGAATTTGATTTCTATAGTCAGGTAAATATATTTTGAAATGTATTTCGAAATACATTTTATGGTGCATAACTAAGAAAGTATTGGTGATATTACATTTTAAAAATATACAATATTATTTCCACTAGAAAGTCAATATAAAATATTACCAATTTTAATGCTAGTGAATGTATTATTTCTATACTCAAGCTAATATATTTTGAAATACATTTCATAATACATTTTGTAGGGTACAAGTGCTGAATTATTGGTGTCAGTACATTTTAAAATATATCCAAAATTATTGACACTAGAGGCACCATATTTAACCACTACCAATATAATGCACTTGAATATATTTACTTCTACATTATGAAAATATATTTTAGATATATTTAAAAATGTATTTAACAATACATTTAATGGTGCATAACTATGAAATTATTGGTGTTATTACATTTTAAAAATATACAATATTATTTCCACTAGCAAGTCAATGCCAAACCATTACCAATTTAATGCTTCTGGATGTATTATTTCTATGCTCAAGCAAATATATTTCATAATACATTTTATAGTGTACAAATACTGAATTATTGGTGTTAGTACATTTTAAAATATTTCCAAAATTATTGACACTAGAAGCGCCATGTTTAATCATTACTAATATAATGAGCTTGAATATGTTTATTTATACATTATTAAATATATTTTCAAATATATTTAAAAATGTATTTACTTAAGTTACTGAACTTAACAACAAATTTTTTTAATTTCAAGAATAATTATTTTCAATATATTTCAAGCTCCTATAATGCATTCCCATTAATGTACATTCAGTGTGATTTCAAAATATATTTTCATATTTACAAATATATTTCAAAATGCATTTCAAATGTCTCCCTTTAAAACAACTTGCTTTCGAAATAAAGGCAATAAAAAGTTAAAATGAGTACCCAAATCAAAATATGAATTAAACCTACCAGAAGTAGTAAATCATGAATTTTCTGAAAAATGTGGGCAGCGCCATATTGCCAAATAGTGGCTAGTGGCGCATGGCGAGCAAAAGTGGAACTATTCTACTTCATTTTTACTACTAGCGCCATCTGTTAGTAGACATGGTAAACTCCAATCAATAGTGCTTTCCAGTAATTCAAGGACTTGCATTGTTTTTGTATAATAATCAATTGACTATAATTCTATTTTCTCATCAAATTTGCAATCCAAAAAACTAAACAATGAATTTTTTTGCATATTTTTTTTTTTGCAAAAAAATCTGACCTTCATGAGGCTTAAAAATGAAAACAAAACCACCAAAGTTAATAAAAAAAACGGATATTAAATGTTTGGTTTATACCAATAGGTTTGACACGATTTAACGAAAAATAGTTATTTCAAGGATATTAATAAACAAGCGATTAGTGAATTTCTCATAAAAAAACTTCTGCAAATTTGAAAATTTTTACAGAAAAAAATTATACATGTTGTACATGGATATAGTTGTATATTATGCTTTAAAAAATGTGGAAAATGCAATTTCAGTAAACTTAGTAAAAATTTCCTTATTTAATTCTAAAATATATTTTCAGGAAATTTTTGCCAAAAAATTATCCTTTACTTTTTTTTTATTAAAAAACTTAAATTGGAAGTTATAATTTAAATTTTACGGAAATGCTTTCAGAAAAACCTAACTTCTTTTTTTTTATATAAAAACACCATATAATTAATTGAGTGCGGATTTATTTTTGCAAAAAAACTGCTTTTTTAGTGTAGTTTTATTTGCTTGTTAGTAGGGTTCCTGAGGGTCGTCTTTGTCCCATAAATTTTTTTTTTCGCAAAAAATTAGGTAAAATTTGCTTTGTGCAAGCACTATAGAAACTAGCTGAAATCCAAACTTACAGAAAGTGACAGAATAAATTACCAAACTTCTGCTAAAAACGTGTTTCTTTTTCACAATGACCTGTCATGACCATGTGTTATTTACCAAATTTCGTACAAAATTGACCCCAGTAGAAAGAGCAAGTTCTTATTGCTATTTAAAGGTGAAAATCATAAAACTTTTAAATAGAAAATGTTATTTTTTTTCATGTTTGGTTATTTGGTAAATAAACCCAAAAAGAATTACGGAACAATGAGTAATTAACAAGAAGTAGTTAAAAAATGCAATTATTCGCAAATATTTGTTCTGTTATATGAATTCCCACTTCATAATCTTCATAATTTTTTTTGTAAACCGAGTGGATTTTTACAAAAAAAACCTTTAATTTTGCAATTTTGTAATAAAAATGAGCAATTTTTCCACAAACTTTCTGATATTTTATAAACTGCAGTTTTTATTAAAAATCAAAAATTCTGCAATTTTTTACTAGAAAATCAGCAATTTTTCCATAATTTTCTGATATTTTAAAATTACCGTTCTCCCTCTATTTTAGAAAAACATCAAAAATTCATGAAAATTTAATAGAAAATCAGCAATTTCCCACAAAATTTTCTGATATTTTATAAATTGCAGTTCTCTCCCAATTTAAAAAAAAACATATAAAATCCTCCAAATTTATAATAGAAAATCAGCAATTTTTCCGCAAAATTTCTCATATTTTATAAACTGCAGTCTTTTTACAGTTTTAATTAAAAAAATACTACAATTTCTTACTAGAAAATCAGCTTTTTTCAAAAATTTTCCGATATTTAAAAAAAAAAGATTTTTCAAATTTGTAATAGAAAACCAGCAATTTTTCCACAAATGTTCTTCTATTTTGTAAACTATAATTTTAATTCAAAATCAAAAATTCTGCAAATTTGTAATAGACAATCAGAAATTTTGCCCCAAATTTTCTTATATTTTATTTAAAAAATACTGCAAATTGGTAATAGAAAATCAGCAATTTTTCCGCAAATGTTCTCATATTTTGTAAACAGCAGGTTTTCCTGCAGTTTTAATTTAAAATAAAAAATTTTGCAATTTCTTACAAGAAAATCCCCACATCCTCAAATTTTGTAATACATGTATTTACAAAAAAAAGATTCTTCAAATTTTTAATAGAAAACCAGGAATTTTTCCACAAATGTTCTCATAGTTTGTAAACTACAATTTTAATTAAAAATCAAAAATGCTGCAAATTTGTAATAGACAATCAGAAATTTTGGCCCAAATTTTCTAATATTTATTTAAAAAATACTGCAAATTGGTAATAGAAAATCAGCAATTTTTCCACAAATTTTTTGATATTTTATAAACTGCAATTTAAATTACATATCAAAACTTCTGCAATTTGACATCGGAAATAAATTTTCTGACATTTTACAAACTGCAACTTTTCTGTATTTTTCAACTTCAGAAAAAAAACCGCAGTAAATTACTGCAGAAACTACATTTTCCCATAACTTTAGTTTTACAATGGAACGTTTTTTCACTGGACACCCGCATCCTTCCTAGACGAGGCCTAAATATATCCTCAAAACTAGTTTTTATATTAGTTTTCATATAATAACAAGTTTAAAAAGGAATCCAAAAACCGTCAATTATTCTACCTAGGCAAGGTTGCAATGAACATTTTGGGACAAAAAATGGCCCAGGTAGCAGTGACCTTTACCCTCAGGCAGGCGTTCCCCCTCGAAAGCCTCGAAGCAGCACAAAATACCAAAATTAATCTGAATTTTTTTTTATAAAATTAGTACCATGAGCTTTTTTTCACCTTCAAGAATTGTAAAATTTATTTTTAAATCTGCAATTAGCAATATAAAAATTGACATTTTTATAAAAGCTATGGGATTGGGGGGGGGGGGGGGGCG
>JAQIXP010005615.1:0-10272 GCA_034700285.1 Proteroiulus fuscus
AATATGTACCGTTAGTTAACATGGAGATTCCCATAGGAGCATGCATTTTTTAAAAGTGTGGACAGCCCCCTTAATGCGATTTTTGCTAGTTCAGATTTGAGCCACAAATTCTCTGGTTCAAAAGTGTGAGCAGAAGATTTTAGTTCGAATCCCAACGAGGAAGTTTTCTTTTCTTGGTAAGTAGCTCTCTTGCAACCATCTTAATATGTTCTTCATTTGACTGATTTATTTTCTTCTTATTTCTAGTTTCATTTCAGTCCATCGTAGTCATCAAATGCATCGGTCTCATTATTCTCGGATTGCAAAAGAAACGGTGAGCTCTTTCTTTGGGACCGAAACCACAGTCGTATTTATTTTCTTATATAAAATACAATTTATTTCTAGAATACTCCCCATGGAAAAACTCACTTCGAGGCGCCTCTGACGAGATGCACCCGTTACGGTAAATTATAACCCTTTTTTTTACTCGCCAAATCATACAAAAAGCTGGCAGTTGAGTGTGTATGCTTACTCTTACTACTTGTAGTTGCTTGAATTAAATGAAAAGGTCAGGAAAAGTCATGAAATTTGATTGCGAGAATTTCCCTGGCAACCCTGAAGAAGAGAAATTAAAAAATGCCATCTAGCAACTTTTTTTTTAACTCGTTATCTTGACATTATTTCTTTGAGCATGTCAATTCCGTCCTCCTTCGTCCTTTCAAATTGAGTATTGTAAATGTATAATGATCCGTTGAGGGCTTTGCTGGAAGCACATTTTATGTTCATAAACAGATTGTCTAATAAAATTGCGATCTAATCGATTGGAAGTGGTAAAATGTATTGTTGATGTTTTGGTAAATCACGTTGATTTATTTTTTTCCAAGGGAGTGGAGATTCCCAACCCCCCCTCCCCCATATTATTTTTTTTTTAAGGTAAATGCTCTTTGAAAACCTTTTGACCTAATTTTTTTTTCTTCTAAATTTCCAAGCATTGAAATTGGGGAGCGAGAGACTGAAAATGCCAAATGTAGTTCACTTCCATCTGTCTACCTCTTAATCGATGCACGATAAATGCAGAACAGGTGAAAATTCCTTCTCATTTACATATTTTTAGATATTTCTGTGTTGATAGCAAATGAATGGCCTCTATTCGTTATATGGACAACGTGATAGCTTAGGAAAAAAAGTGTTTTCTTATTGTTCCACTCGGTTGCACTTTTTTCCCCAGGTTTCCAAGTTATTTGGGTGAGCGAAGGCGCAAGACCGTTCAGTCTGAAAATTATTTCAACTAGACAAAGTCGTTCTTCTCACAACCGTTTTGATTGATTTTACTCGTTTCGTTGCAGGAATTTCGAGTGCAATATGACGATCGGAAATGGGCCCGAATGGCCATGTTCATCCTTCCATCGTTTCCTCGTGCTCATCTTACTCGCGCTCTTTTTGTCCAACTTCTGCTGGACCTATGAACAAAGTAAGGAGCATTATTATTATTTGTTGTTACTTAGACCCGCATCGATGCTAACCTGAATGACTGCCGATCACGTACTGTAGCATTCCTTGGTTCCTAGTCATTAGTTCTAGAGAAATCACTAGTTCAGCAGAGTTCAACATTTGTTTGCAACTGCTTCAGTTTTATTTTAACCCAAAGTTTGATGGATTGAATTACTAATACATTTTTAATCTTGTATTTTTGATTGTGTCGTTCGGATATTCCCATGACATAACTGTATCATGTAAACTCCTAAATTAAAGTAACTATAATTCAAATTTTTAGTATTTTAAACTGAAAATAAGTTATGAACATAAAATTTTACTTTTGTAGCATTAATTCCTATAAATCGTGCCAATATTAATAGTTCCATTAATATAATTATTGATTCAAATTGTTGAAGAATTATTTCTAGTGCAATTAATGGGGGTTTTTTTTGTATAAGTTTAATATATTTATTGAAATCTGGTGTTTGTGCCAGTCACCATTTACGTAGCGAATTAATAATTCCTTTTTTTAAATTCAATGGATTTTATAAATGAGAATTATAATAATAATCAAATGCTTCGTTGATTTACCGATTGTACTTTCGCCAATTTGAAGTGTTGATACCGAATGTTACGGCATTTGCCACACCCTTTGGTACGCTTTAAATATTGGCCACCTTAGACATTTTGGGAGTGGTATAAGCCTTAATCCTTAATACTTTTAGAATTGTCAAATCACCAATTTATTTTGCATAATTTTTTGCATATTTTCAATTTGTGCATTATGGTCTGCGTTCATTTAAAAGTTAAATAAAATTTGCCATAAAAAATACGTATTAATTGTTTTAAAATATAAACCCCAAAAATTAAAATCTCGCATTCTTCTGTAGCTGGCCTTATTTCCCAAAAAAATTAATTGCACGTGACTAATATAATGAATGGCCATACGAGATAAATAATTAATATAATAGGAATTGGAAATGCTAAATGAGTATTGCTACAGCCAATTAATAAAATTTTTCAGGCGATGAGCTTGGTTCCAATTGGACCTCGTTGGTCCGAACGAAAAGAAAAGCAGTGACGGACGTCGAATGCGTAGGGGAGGGAAAGTTTTACAGGGATCCGAAACAGGGAGAGAAAGGCGCCCATTTGGAATGCTCCAGATATTATTTGTGCATCGGAGGGGAAGTTTTTGAATTCAAATGCACTTCCGGATTGCTCTTCGACATTCAAAGACAGATTTGCGATTTCAAATTCAACGTCGACAATTGCGACATCGCCACGGGTGGGTCGCCGTCTATTCACGGCACTAGCCTATTGCCTCTATACCAATACTCATTTCTTCGTCATTGAGCAGAATCGACTACGCCTCGGCCACTTCTAGCCACCGACGAGCCCGTCTGCCCGGAAGGAGAGCTGGCCTGTGGAGACAGAACTTGCAAGCCGAGGGAAGTGTTTTGCGACGACATCGTGGACTGCAGCGACGGTTCCGACGAGGGATATTGCGGTAGGAAAAAATTCTGCGTTATTAATCGTATGGATTCAATAGATTTTATTCTCGAGATGGGTTTTTGATGTTGAATAGTTTGCAAATCCGTAAACCGTTGGGAAATAAAATGTTTTTGATTTTGCGCTTTAATGAAAATTAATTGCACCTGGAAATCGAGGGCACATCAGTCCACTTGGAGGTCATGAGGAGATTCTGACTTGACGTTTTCTACACGTTCATCATGAATTTCTCACTTGATCTTAACTATAGATGTTGACAGTGACCCCAATGGTGCGCTCAAATGTGACCCGGTGAACTGCACTTTACCAGATTGTTTTTGCAGTAACGACGGAACTCGTATTCCCGACAACCTTCAACCGGATCAAGTAATAAACATTTTCATTATTATGGTTTGAATTGCGGCGGTTCTATTAGCTGGCATACTTAATTTTGTGATCGATGTTTTCTTTTCCAGGTTCCTCAAATGATAATCCTAACTTTCGACGATGCGGTCAACTTTCAGAATTATGATCTCTATCAGGTGCGGATTCTGTTCCGATCCGTAGTTTTTTTCTTCCCTGCACTTCTCTACGAGACGCTAATAATTTATGTCGTTATGTTCTTTTGAAAATAGGAAATGTTCGATGCAAATCGCACCAATACAAATGGCTGTCCCGTCAGAGCCACTTACTACATTTCTCACGAATACACCAATTATCAGTATGTACAGAAATTGTGGAACGATGGACACGAGATTGCCGTCCACTCCATTACGTAATTCCCATCTTTGTTGTACGATTTTAAAACTGAAATTAAGAAATAATTAGGAAATCTGCATTTCTATTTAAATTTGAGATTTTCAAAGTTTTGACATTTTTGGCCACAGGAATATGAGTTTCAGCATTTTATTTTAACTCTTCGCTTACCCTTTGCAGGCATCGTCAGCCAGAAAGATGGTGGACAGAAAACGCCACCCTCGAGGATTGGTTTGACGAATTTGTGGGAGAAGCCAACATTCTCAGCCGCTTTGGCGGCATCAAAATGGAAGATTTAAGGGGAATGCGGGTGCCTTTCTTAAGAGTCGGATGGAACAGGCAGTTTGTTATGATGAAGGTAAAAAATGCTTATTTCCCCGAATGATTAACATTGTTCTCTTAAGCATTTTCTTATATTTTTAATATTTAAATTGTTAAATTCCTGTAGGAATTTGGTTTTGTCTATGATTCCACCATGGTGGCCCCACTCTCCAATCCTCCTCTATGGCCATACACTCTGGACTATCGTATGCCCCATCGTTGTCAGGGTGCAGAACAACGTTGTCCTAGTCAGTCCTTTCCTGCAATATGGGAGATGGTCATGAATCATTTAGAGGCTGATGAGGTGATTATGCATACGATTGTTAAGTATTAATTGCCCTTAAGTATAGGACAAATTAATAAATAATAGAAAATCCTCCCCGTTGCATTTTAGGGATTTTCTTGCGCCATGGTGGATAGCTGTCCAAATTATGACAGTGAGGATGAAGTATACCAGCTATTTAAGCACAACTTTGATCGTCATTTTAAGAGCAACAGGGCCCCTTTGGGCCTTTATTTTCACACCGTTTGGTTTCTGGATGATGTCAATAAAAAGGGATTTCTGGTAAGATTTGATTTGGTATCAACGAAATTGCCGTTGCGAGAAGACAATGTTATCCTGTTCTTTACAGCGTTTCGTGGACGAAATGGCTTCCAATCCCGACGTTTGGTTCGTTACCAATTACCAAGCCATTGAATGGATGAGGGATCCAACTCCCTTGTCTCGCATAAACTCATTCGAGCCGTGGATGTGTTCGTCTACGGTGGATCCGGCGGATAAGGCGTGTTCTCACGCCAAGTCGTGTAAGTTGAATGTTAAGCACCTTGCTGGGGAACGGTATCTGCACACCTGTTTCGATTGTCCAAATTCGTATCCCTGGCTGAGAAACGAATTTGGACAAGACTGAATGACCGACGTTTCAACCAGGATCATTTTTGGATATTAAAGAGGTCAATTATGGCTGTTCAATTGGCCCAAACAAGTACTGTTAAAAATATGAAAATTTTCTTAATTGCGGCCATAATCAAATTGAAGGCAATAAATGATTTTATTTTTATTTAAATATCTATATATATATATTACAAAAGTTTTAAGCTTGCTAATTCATTTTCCAGCAGAGTTAGCCTCATTTAAGATAATTAACCACTTTACGGTTAAGCGACCCTATCAGAAGATATATGGTGCTTATGTTGGATTATTCGTCATTATCGGGTCATTTGAATTTTGCATTATAGTCGCTTCCAATAATTTTTGGCCCTGGGCCCACACCTAGCATCAGTTTTATTTTTATCGATTGCACTTGGCTTCCCTCGGGACTTCCGTTCAAGGGCTGATCAAAGGGGGCCACGACCCCCCCCCCCCCCAAAAAAAAAAATCTATGAGCTTTGTACAAAGGGGACCCACACATCCCCCCCTTCCCCCCACTGAATGTGGTGCACCCATGACAAGGCCTTCTATATTTAAAAGGCCGGCAATCTGAACGAAATTCCTATGGGGATGTTCTGTTAAATATTATAGTTAGCAAAATGCACACAGGCAAGGGGGGCGCCAGCTGCCCTGAATATTTTTTCTCAGCTGATGTGAAAACCTATAGAACCAAAATCGTTGTATAGAACCATGCACAATAAAATAATATATTTTTGTCACTATGCATAGCTGCATGTCTACAACATGGCTGAAACTGCAGCATTTGTTTATAGCAGCACGTTTGCAGGTAACCGTCTATAAATTACGTTTGCAATTAGGTGAGTTGGTCATATTGCTCAATGTGACAGTTTTGTCAATTTGACCATTGACCCACCCACCTAACTGCAAACGTAATTTATGGACGACGCCATTAATCTCTAGTGATATGGTGATAATGCTAGGGCATTGGTAGTGGTAATAATAAGGGTCCAAATAGTACAGTAATGAGTATTTAATGGTATGCTTTTCCAGAATTTCCAATATACGGTACTCCAAAAAAAGCAGGACAATATTTTATCCGCCGGCTGTTCCATATTCGCTTCGATAAGGAATTTCATTGCTCGTATTGGAGCAGAAAGAGAGAGGGAAGTTGGATCGTTTTGTGTGTGTGTGTGGAGGAGGGGGTGTCTATTACGTCATTCATTGATTTTGGCGCGGTATGATCACATGGTTTAGCCTAGCAGCAGCGATTCCTTCGGAGCTCCCAGAACATGGCGGCGAAGAACAAGGCTGAAGATCAGGTAAAAAAATTATCCCCTTCTTTATACATGACCATTGTGGATATAATGTCTATCGTTTTGTGCTGTGTGGATATCCTATATAGTTAGCTTGATAAGAAGTGGATTGAATTCACTTTGATTTCGAATGCAAATTGCTGTATTGGTTGATATGACCTTATACCGGTATATAATGGATAACTGCAATGCAATAGTCGCTATGGTGGTTGAAGATGGCGAGCATCTGTGTTTTCACTCACGATGCCTAGCTATGACTGCATTTACATTGCGACGAAAAAAATAGGCTTATTAGGAAAATCGTTTTAATGGTTCGACGTTTTATAACAGTTTCGCCCGGTTAGATTCCTGTTTCGAGAAAAGGATAAAAGAGGAGGAATTTTTAGTTATTGTTTTAGAACGGTCGTAGTATATGTATTAAGTGTATACGCCATTTCGGAATTTCCATCCAATGGATTTTCAATGTGGTAAATGGCAAATCTATCATGTTCTTTTTATGAACGTTTAAATTAGAAAATCATGGGTATTAACGAGTTTTTTGGGGCTGTTTTTATATATCATTTTACCAATTTCCTCGTAGTTGCACGCTAGTCTATGTAAAACAGATGGATGGGGTATAAAGTTTGGTCAAAATTCTTTTTGATTTTTTTTTAAATCATGGAATTACGATCTGTAGTGTAGTGGTTTACTGCTTCTGTTTTAATTAAGAGGGAATAAATTAGTATTGAACTGTATTATGTAATATTGTAGCCAGACTAGGCCTATAATGGGGAATTTTCTGAAAAATCAATATTTCTTCAATTGTCCTTATAGATGTGTGTATATAATCAGTTAAGTTTGCTGGTGTTTGCTGCATCCATGCATCTATGTATGGATGACTTCTTGCTGTGGCATTATTTTGCAGGGAATCCTGCCAATACTGCATGGTTCTTTTACATGTAGGCCTACTGTTACTAACGTATATCTAGCTGGATTAGTTTTTTGATTTTTGTATTAATTTTTATATTGATTGTCTACTATAAACATGCACATACTTCACTGATAAGATAAGTTGACGTTTTTATGGTAACCATGCAGCCTCTGATTGGATTTACTTTTGGGCATTATATCCCTTCTTTATGGTTACATGTAATCTTTAGTTTACACAATCTTCATTGACAAATATTGCCTGAAAAACCAGCCCATTGATATCCTTTTGTGAGGGTCAATTTTTACCCTTGATGTGTTATCTCCTATACAAAGATTATGCTAAATGGCATTAATGTTACTAGGCTGAACTTTGGTGAACAGATCGATTAAACAATATATATTTTAGACAGGGAATGTTCTAATTTTTGTTAAATAATTAAATTAGTAAATTAAAACTAAGTAATTTGGGGAATAAAAGGCTTTAAAGTGCACATTTGTTATTTTGTCTTTGATAAAGTTTGCAGGAAAGCAAAATAAATTAAGTGTGAAGTAGTGAATGTGCATCAATTAGTTTGCCTATTGAATAAAGTCACAAAGTGAATGCGAAAAAAAATATTGTCACCTTCGCTACTTGCATTGAAATAAAAATCTAGGTCACGAGAAATTTTTTAAAAGATAAACTAACGAATAGTTTCCTACATTCACAACTTCTGTTAGGAATGATAGCTTATTGGATATTCGCTACTCTTCACTTCTGTAACTTCAACACTTATTGGTTAAATTAATTTATGTAACTGTAACTTTATTTGAATTGTGGACACTTCCAGGCCGGATCACATTGGTCGATCACTTAGGCCTATCTCATTTTTGACAAATTGACTCATTCGCTACTTTTGAATTAAGCAATCGATATGCCTCACTCGGGTTTTGCCTGTGTCACTTATCCATGAACTTTCATTATTAATTGACTTCCTTTATTGGACCAAAACTAAAGTAATCTGAACCAGAGATTATTGAATACACTGGATAGGCAACTTCATTGCAAAAATTGTCAGCCATTGATGAATCTTCAGAGAAAAATCGAGCAGTGAGACCACTAATTCATGATGTCCATAGGGCTTCAATGCATTATCCCTATTTCTTTGCTGTTAAAATAAAAAAAGATTGTTTTCTTTGTATAAAGAACCATTTGAAAAGCATTTTGCAATAGTTCTTTTGTGGATTAGGTTAGGCGAGGTTGCTTGCTTCGGAGATATTTTTTTAAATATAATTGTGAAAACATCGCAAAAGTAACTGCATCCATTTACTTGCCATACTTTGTTCAATTTATTAATTAATACATTAAATTAATATAAATAAAAATAAACTGTGTATTTAAGTACACAGTTAATAAAATGAAATGTTCCTCGTAATAATATGCCTACCATATACAGGAGTGTGGATTGGGAACAATACATTATTCCTACACAATGATATTTTACGAATAACGTCATAAGGCAGCACTCGATCATACTCATTATATATGTACTGACAATGTATACATACTTCATGCACTTTTAGTTTGATTGTTTCCTATCAATTCGAGCCTAATGGCGGTAGTGCACATCTGCATTATTTATGTCCCGTATAACCCTCGATATTTTGAGGTGGGTGGGGGGGGGGGGTAGAGAAATGTTCGGTGTTCCCCATAGTACTGCTGTACCATGAGGAAGTACTAGGCAGTATACTGATGTAGAAATTTAATGAAATTGTGGAAACCCAAGCACTTAATTCGCCATAGATGTGTCCCTGAACATGCATTTTTGCATAGTTTGTGATTTGATGATGACTCTGTGACCAAAGCAATTAAAGGGAAAGTCTCACTTTGAAAGAACCGAGTCACGGTGGTGTTGTGGTAACACACCCGCCTGGCATTCGGGAGACCTGGGTTCGATTCCCAAGGTCGGCTGCCTTGCCATGGTTTTCGTGGTTCCCATGGCCTTAGGTAAATGCTGGGGCAGTTCCCTTAAGTCGGCCACGACCGCACTTACCCCCTGGGGTCCCTCCTCCCGGAGAAGGGCATTAAGAGCCGCGTAGGCTCGTAGCCCGTGTGGGGAGTTACACCAAAAAAAAAAAAAAAAAGAAGTGTATCGTAAGAGGAAAAGCATGAAGAAAAATTATATATTTCATAGAAATTGCAATTTGGATGAAGCCCACCAATCATTACATAAAATGTTTTGAATACATGAATTTGGTTGAAAATGCAAAGCCCAAATAAGCACATCAACTCTGCGTCTGCTTAAATCTATATGGGAAAATGGTTTGAATGCTTACAAGAGTAAGTTACTTTATGAATCTCTGCAGACAAATTTGTTATAAAAGACTGCCACCAGTATGTATATTGATTGTTGTAACTCGCCAGTTTTTTTTTCCTTTCGCAATTAAGTAGGGGATTTTTTGTGTGAAAACGTTTGGAAATGTGCCATTAGAAAAATTATTAGATTTAGAAACTGTAGGAATTTTTATCTTTACGCAAGGTGTTGGCTCTTCCCTTCATTAAAATATGCGACACGGAGGAAAAATGTAGGCTTATCGTCTTCATGTTTTATTGATCAAAAAAGACAATGAAAGGGGACGAAAGAATTGGGTATTTCAACGTTTCACTGCATGCAGTAAATCTTCTTTCTAGGAACTTTTGGAATGACCCTTACAAAATGGGCAACGCAGTAAAGTTGTAAAAATACTAGTTTAAATCGAATTTCAAATACATTTGATGTGTTTTTTTTAAAACCATTTTATGTTTCTGGAAGAGAATTGAATCGTTATCGAGAATTATAGCTATAAAATACTATATGCCAATTATATAGGTCTTTTGGTGCACAAAATTGTCTGCTTACCCTATTGCGCAATCCAGCTGGTCTGGGAAGACATAAATGACTTGCTAAAATGGCGACTCTTTTTGTATAGCCCCCAAGTAACCAAAACACATTGGTTCAACATTGTGTCAATGTTGGCAATCCAACTTTCAATGGTTGGACCACGGTGTAGTATATTTATAGTCGGTTCCAATAACTTTGGGCCCTGTGCCTGCCACCTAGCGTTGGGGAAATGTTTATCGTTTGCAGTTGGCATCCTTGGGAGCGTCGTTGAATTGAAAATTGT
>JAQIXP010005616.1:0-10271 GCA_034700285.1 Proteroiulus fuscus
AAGAAATTAGTTGCATAAATTCACAAACGCATTTTCTGCAAACATTTGTTACCTTAATTTTCTGCATAAATTCTTCACCGTATTCTAAAATGTTTTTTTCTGCAGAAATTTTGAAATGCATTTTATGCAATTATTCATTACTTTAATTTATATATTTTCTTCTGAAATTTTTTTAATTAAATTTTTAAACACTTTCTGTATAAATTTGTAAACCGAATTATGTAAAGCAGTTTCTGCAGAAACTCATCACCATACTTCTGAAATGTTATTGTTGTAGAAATCATTACATACATTTTTTGCTGATATTGTCACATGAAATCTAAAACGTTTAGGAAGAAACTTATCACCTTAAATCTGAAATGTTTTGTCTGCAGAAGTCATCTAAATTTGAAATTGTATTTTCCGCAAAAATTCATCATCTTACATCTAAAATGTTGTCTTTGCAAAATTTGATCGACTTTAATCTAAAATGTTTTTCTGCAGAAATTCCTTACCTTAATAATATTCTGAAAAGCTTTTTCTACAAAAATTCCCCAGCTTACTAATAATCTGAATTGCATTTTCTGCAAATATTCATAATGTTAATTTATGTATTATTTGCAGAAATTAATCTCTTTAATTATAAAACACACTTCTGCAGAAGTTTTTCTCCTTAAATGTGTAATGTTCTCTGCAGAAATTCGTCCCCATTAATCTGAAATTTTTTTTGCATGAATTTCTCACCTAAAATATAATATTGTTTTTTAGTAGAAATCCATCAACTTAAATATGAAATAATCGTCACCTTTAATGAGCAGATAGTCTTCTCCATAAAAGTATTCTGACTAAAGTGCATTTTCTGAAAACTTCATGTCGTTTCTGCAAAAATTCTTGCCCTTCTGATTTACCATTTGTGCCAAAATTTGTTATTATAATTCTAGAATGCACCTTTTGCAGAAATTTGTTACCTTACTTCAGACTTTCTAAAGAAATTTTGAAATAAATTTTCTATAAACATTCATCATATTAATGAACTTTTTGTGTGCAGAAATTCCTCACCTACATTTTCAAGTGCACATTATACAGAAATCTGTCACCTCTATTCTGAAAGGCATTTTCTGCAGAAATTTCGCACCTAAATCCTTGTATTTTCCATAGAAAATTTCCTCATTAATGCACATATTCTATGGAAAAAAATTAGTTGCAGCAATTGTGAAATGCTTTTGCTGCAAACATTCATGACCTTATGTTATGCATTTCCTGCATAAATTCTACGCCTTATGCAGTAACGCATCCACGGGGAAGGGGGGGCATGGCCCCCCTAAGGGTCAGAAAATGCACCCCCTTCTCCCTGAAAAGGGACAAAATTGGCGCCTATCACCCGTTTTTTACTTTATTTTTGAGTGATTTTTAGCAAAAAAAGATGCCTGCGGCGCCATTTTTAGTCAATTTTTGCAATTTTGTCAAAAAAAATTTAAATTTTCACCTGTGACCCAAATTTGAACAAAATTTTAGGTCTAACCTCCCCCTTCCCAACCGAAACGGATTTCTACATGAGTCCCTTGTGATAATTTTCTCGTGTTGTTTCCTTTTTGGGATTAGCGCTCACCCTTAATAAAATGTCCCCCTCATGGTTATATGGTTTTTCTGCAGAAATCTCGAAATGAATTACTGCAAGAATTCATAAATTTGATTCATATATTTTTTTTGAAAAAATTCGTCTTTGTATTTTTAAAGTCTTTCTGCATAAATTTGTAAACATAATTATTGAAAGCACTTTCAGTAGAAATCATTACCATACTTCTGAAAGGATCTTTCTGTAGAAATTATGACATGCATTTTTTTGCAGAAATTTGTAAAATTAAATCTAAAATGTTGTTTCTGCAGAAATTTATCACCTTTAATTGAAACGTTTTTATGCAGAAATTCATCACCTTATTAATATTGGGAAATGCATTTTCAGTATAAATTGATGCATTGGCCACAATGATTAAAATACTGAGATTTACCCCTGCACTATAAATTTGGCAGTCGTGCATTGCTTTGGTGCTATAAGGAGAAAGGCCCCCTATATTCACCTTTTTTGCATTTTGACCCCCATGCCATTGTTTCCGCCTGATTAAACCTGCGCCAATGAGCATCCCTGTATGTATTTCATGTGGGTTAGGCACAAAAAGTATAAAAATCGGATGTGTTAGGGGCCAAAAAGCACATTCGGATTACTTTTCTTATTATAGGGTAGGGTAATTCTACAATCTTGTCATTTGGACTATTTTTCTCCTATTGCCATTCTACTATCAAAATATTCGCAATTTCAATTAGAATAAAACTAAGCATCAGCTTAACTTATTTGTTCCTAACCCAAGAAAAAGTTTGGTTGTAGTGTGACTGAGTCACTGAGATACTGCACACAGTCCACATGAATTCTGAACAAGTTTAACCCTTTATGGTGGAAATAAAAAAATTTGCAGTGATTCAATAGATATCACCAATTCTCTTAATCCTGTACCAATGGTATATGTTTGGAACTCAGTGCCCTTCACAGTGAACTTGTAAGTTACTTTATCATAACTCCTGGCATCACATTTTAATGTTTCATTATCCTTGTATTAATTTCTCCACAAAAGTATTTTATTCCATGTAGTTGATTCAATGGAATAGGGATCTTAAAGTAGGGCTAATAAACATTCGTAATTCCTGGCAATTATATACTAGTTTCCAAGTTTAATTATACTCACTCTAAAAACAATTACCATACTGAGATTCAATGGGTGACTGGAACTTGTCACAAAATACAAAGAATCACTCCTGATTGTGGGATAACCCCCTACCAAGTGACATCATGGTATGCTGATTGCTGGGTACTGAGTTAAATTGAAGATGTGAAAGAGATATAAGTTTTGTGGAATAAGATATCAGTGATGTCTTGTATTTTGCTACAGGCTTGTCACCAAAATAATTTTAGTTTGTAATACTTGTTTTTCGTGTGTATTGTCCTGTAAAAATATTACACATTTGGTCCTTAAGTCTGTTTGTTGGTACCTTACAAATTGGATGAAACATCTTTTATTTGGTAAAAAGGGATTTTTAGTATATTTGCAATGCAGTTCATTTTATAGTGACAAATTTGCTGAAGTATTTTTCAAATAAAATGAAAATTACTGCGACTTTTCATGATGTCTTGTACTGGTTCCCACTCACCTGGAGAGTCAGGGAAATAGGAAATGGTCAGGGAAAGTCAGGGAATTTAGCAAGAACTAGTGAAAAGTTAGGGAAATAGCTGAACAAAAAGAAATTAAATCGAAAAAACTCTAAAGAATGGTAAACTAATTGTGAAAAATGTGAAAACTGCTACTTCATATGCATTTACATGAAATTACATCCACATGCTGGTACTTATCCTTTAATTTCTTTGCCTCTTATTTTTGAATTTGGTCAGGGAAAGTCAGGGAAATTAACAGGTACAAATTAGTGGGAACCCTGGAAAATCCCAAAAAAGTCAGGTAAAATGAAATTGGTTATTAAAAATTCAGGGAAAATAAATTTTGTCATTATTACAATCAAGGAAAATGAATTTGATTAAGTCTGACATTCAGGAGAAATGAATCCCAAAACGTCAGGGAAAATGAATTTTAGCAAAATTTATAGAAGTCAGGAAAAACCAATTTTTTTCCCCATTAAATTTCAATGAAAATTACTTTCATCATTAAACTTCATCTGCCGTATGTCTATGCACTGTGTAGCTACCGGAGCTAAATAGACTGTAGTTTTTTCACAAATAAGTTCTTTCTAATACCGGATCTTGAAACTTTAATAGAATTCTCGAAAATCAAATTGTAAGTTCCAAAAACTGCCCGAACTAACCCTAAAACTAGGCTTTGTAAAACTCACGTCCAGAAGAATCACCATTTTTCCGAATTTCTTAATTCCGTTCGCAGTAAAACAAACATCCAATAAAAATCCAAATTGAAGCACAATTCAAGTTTTACTTTTTCGAAATTAAACAAATTTACAACGTTTTTAACTCACCGAGGCAATTCAAAACACGACCGAAACTATTCAAATCTTGTTCCAAAAAACCCAAAACTCAAAAGCATGCAAACCAAAGCACAAGCAAAACGCACGTGCAGAAAATAGTGTCTGCAACAACACAAATTCAAAATCTCAAAACTTGGCAAACTGAAACTGAAAACAACTAATTAATCCAGTTCAAATATAAACTAAATTCTCCTCAGCAACACACTGAAATCGTATAATTTATGAAATTTACAACTTAACGATTGGCATTGGTTACAAATTGCTTTTTTGCATTTTGTATTTTTTTTGTTAACAAATTGACATTTTTCATTGCAGGTCCTAGCATCTTGTGTCAAGTTTTTTCCAAACTAAGCGACTCTGGTCAAGTTTTGCCACCAAAAATTGCTTACAACACTCCAATGGTATACTTGAACATGGGCAACTATGTGAACTTGTGATCAGTTGTGATGACAGCTAGTTTGCTAACCGTGCATCGTCAATCTCCTTGCAAAACTATTAGTGCTACAGTACAAAACTATGAATGGTGAGACATCATAAGAGCATCAATGACTCTGCTCGCATATGAACTTTAAAATTCTTCGGACAGTTAATTCTGCAAAATTTACAACGAAAAAAACAGTGAGTTTTGTGTAAATTTCATTATTTACTTAGCGTTTTTTTAGAATTTGGGGGGGAAATACACAAACACACATTACACGAAACCTAGCTTCCGTACCAGTACCATTGCATTGCGGTACGGTATTTTTTTTAAGGGTAAAGACACGAGTGACCGGGTGGTTGGAAACCCGGTGGAAAGTTGGACTGGTGCGCTGTAGTCTTCGAACGGTAAGCCCCAGCCGCAGGTGGTTCTAATCACCTTGAGGAGTTCGTTTCTGCGGTCTTAACTGCGGAGCGAGCTAAGCTCTCTTTAATTTCTTTTTTCATTTTACAGCAATGAACTGCAAGTGGTCTTAAACACATAAGAGTTCGTTTCTGTGGGCTTAACCACAGAGCGAATCAAGTTTTTTTCTATTCCTACATTTTACAGCAATTAGCTCACGGTTTTTAGCTTAGGATGTTATAAGGTTCGGCGTGAAGTCCGCTTTCTATCGTTGGTTCCAGTCGCTCCTTCCGCTGAAGGGCCTGGGCCCTGACCACCTGGGAAACTCGTGTCGCACATTTAGACATCGTCGAACCGCTCACTCATGCCCAATTAACATCACATTGAATTTTCGGCCAATTGATGGCCACTGGTCAGTTGACAGTTCTGTTGACCCACAGTTTTTATTCTGTGATCTAATAACTCTGGAATCTACGACCGGTACGCCGTACCACAACGTGAGTAGCGGTTCGGCGATACTGTTAGGCAGGAGTGTTTTTTTTAGAATTGTTGTTGTTTAGGCAGGATGCATTATGGTTATTATGTTGTTGTTATGTTTACACACTTGGGGATAGGTTATGAGTTAGGTTTCTGTTGCTATGTTTTTTTTTTTTTTTTGCAATCATGTTTTCAGGTTTTGCGTATACTTCCACACATTTTCACAAAACTTAAGTTGAATTGTGGATAATCTGGGACATAAGTTCCTAAGGAACAACATAACTGTACTTAGTTCGTTAAAAATGACTGACTGATTTCTATATCAGTTTTGATGTTCATGTGCTGTACTTGCATGTATTCCAGCATCTCTACTTACTCTACTTAGGACTAGATTAGATTTTTGTGGAATTTTGCTTCTTTTTTGGCTAGAATTTTATAGGACTGGCATTCCTTTTTTGATGAATAGCCTACAACTAGTTTTAATTTTTCGCATTCACGCTCGGCCATGATGATTTGCTAGTACGTTTTAGTTGCAAGTTATTCCTCATAGATGGTGCTTTCTTTATTAGAAGGCTAGTTTAATGGATTTTTATTGGTTAGCCTACATTATTTCTAAGGCAGTACATTCTGTATATAGGTAGTTTTATAAGGTGTTTAATTTGAAAGTAGAACTGCTGAATTCTTGTGGAAAAGCTGCATTTTAACAACCAAAGAGATAGTTTTGCAGTTTCTTTCAGCTCTTTCGCGTCAACTCTGATACTTAACAGATGAAATAAATTAGAAAAACTGCGGTTTTTCTTATACTATATTGTCTGGATTATTTGAGGGAAATTTTTGTGATTATCTGCGAATTTAGTTTATCGGGCCCAGAAATCATGATTGTTTTAAACCAAAATCATTAATTTTACCAAAATTCAGATTTTGATATCATGATTTTTGGACTGAATATCACAATTTTTCCGAATCGTGTTTTTAGGAGTCAGATTTAGCCAAAATTATGATTTTGAAATCATGATTTTCAGACCGTATACATCACCATTTTTCCAAATCATGATTTTAGGAGTCAAATTTTGCCGAAATTGAGAGTTCCGAATCATGATTTTTGGACGACATTCAGTATGCAATATAAAAATCTTTATTATTGAGAAATTGCTATTTTATAAATCCTGATTTTTAGGCTAAATAATCTTAAATTTTATGAACAAAAAGAAAATTTTAAGAAAAAGCTCTTAAATTTCAAGAAAAAGCTATTACATTTCAAGAAAAAGAGCACTCTTACATTTCAAGAAAAAGCTATTACATTTCAAGAAAAAGAGCACTCTTACATTTCAAGAAAAAGCTCTTAAATTTGAAGAAAAAAAAATTAGATAACTGTCAAATGGGCATGTCAACGGAGTCATTGGAGATGAAAGTAACTATAATGGGGGTCACTGAATTCTGTGGGGATAATCAATCCAAAAAATACTGAACACTTCATTTTGTACCACTATTAAGCGACTTTGCATGGGATTAAGTCAGCAAGGTTCGTACTGGCCTTGGGAATTCTTGAAAGTCTTTGAAAAAATGATCAAGTGGTTTCAAGGTCTTGAAAGTACTTGAATTTTGATGATGGTCCTGCAATATCTTTGAAATTAATTTTGGTTAGGTGCATGTTTATTTAATTTAAGCTTTGAAGTAGACCTATAAGTCAGGGTTGATACTTACCTGGAAAGTCAGGGAATTTAGCAAAAACTAGTGAAAGTCAGGGAAATAACTGAACAAAAAGACATTTAAAATAAAAGAAATCTAAAGAATGGTAGACTAATTGTCAAAAATGATGTGAAAAATGCTACTCCTTATTAATGGTAGGCTACTATCCCCTTGTATTTCTTTGCCCCTGTCTTTAAATTTGGTCTAGGAAATTTTAAAAATTGGTCAGGGAAATTTTTAATATTGGTCAGGGAAAGTCAGGGAAATCAATTGGTAAAAATTAGTGGCAAAGTTTTTCATTTCTTTAATTTAATAACTTTTATTTGCATATTTAAGCATGATAATTATTAATTGGAACATATTTTCAATTGAATTCAAGTATTTTTTATGAAATTTTGGATGGTATTAGTAGCGGTACGCTTTATACAAAAGCCCAACTTCAGTTAGAACTATACCTTTTCAATTGATCAAAAATTGCTTATATGTGCAATTCAAAATATGTGTTTATTTGGTTAGCAATATGATATTGATTTTGCTTGAAAAAGAATTACCTGAAGCTGAAATGTTAACACCAAGCATTTTTCCCTTATTTTCAAAAAAAATTGTTTATAAGTTACCATGATTAGCAGTGGTGCATTTAATTTTTTATAAGTACTTATGCTAATTTCTCAATAAAAATCATTGTTCTGTAAAATCTAGTAATTACTGCTAACGTCGAACATAACTTACTTAACTTAGAAAATAGTTTGAAAGAAATGGGAAATGTAATTCTTTTAAGCACAAGGGACAGAAATTGTTGTTTTTACATCACAAGAGGGGTGGGATCAGCAGGCATTGCTTTTGTGGCAAAGATGAGATCATGAAATGAGGTGGTTAGGTATATATGATTAGATAGCAAGAGGAAATCCCTATAACCTGGGATTGACTATGATGATACATCTAGTCCAATGACAAGAGCAGAGATGATAAGTATAGGCTTTCTTATTTTCCTGAGGTGCTATTCTCTTCAAGAGCAAGCTGCAGTGGCTTGTTGTTCTTTCATTGATGAAATTGGGCTATGTGTTAGCCAGTGAGATACATTCATACCGTGGATGGCTGATTGATAATCCTGAGACCCTTAAGCAACAATCAGGTGATCAATGTCTTCATGAGATTACCAGCAGAGATGCATGAGATGGAGAGCAGATGTTGGATGTTGTGTTTCTGGAAGTGGAAGGCCAGCTCTGAGCCAAGCTGAGAAGAATCAGTGAAGATTATAAAATCTAGAAGGTAACAATTCTGAGGATTGCTGAGAATAATTTGTCAAAAAATATACCATTTTGTTGTTTATCCAGGGATCTCAAGTATATGAATGTTAGTTGTAATTCAAACCTGTGAGTGGCACCCTTTTGTGTATACTAGAGGAGATTGAGCTATTTATCGATGGCTTAATTCACATTTGACGAATATGCCAATTTGTCAAAAATGAAATAATTATACCATTGTGATCCTGGAAGTGGCTCTAATGAACCTAAAGTTACAGAAATTAATTTAACCAATAATTATTGTTAAAGTTACAGAATTGAACATTAGTGAATAAGCCATAACCTGTCATTTCTGAGAGTTACAAGTGGTGAATAGTCCAATTCGTCAGTTTACATTTTAAAAATTTCTCGATATTTGGATTTTTATTGAAATACAATTGACGAATTTGACAATTTTCGCTCGTTTTTTGGTTGCATTCTTTTTTCAATGGGCAAACTAATGGATGTGCAGATGCGCTACTTTACACTTAATTTATTTTGCCTTCCTGCAAAATTTATCAAAGTCAAACTGACGAATTTTCATTTTTAAGCCTTTTATTTCTCAAATTACTTAATTAATTTACTAATTTAATTATTTTACAAAAATTGGCACATTTCCTATAAAATATATAAATTGTCCTATCTGTTCACCGAATTTCAGCCTTTTAACATTGTTTATTTTCAAGTTATACTGTTTTTCCATAAACACGCTATTATCTCAAAAACGACTTTTGGCATATTCGTCTATTGTGAATTAAACCATCTTTATGTATTTGGAATGGCCTAAATGGACAGCTCAAGTAGATAGTATACTGACATGTGAATTTCAGGTTTATTCTGGTGCATGGGGACATTTTTAATGTTATTAAAGCACTTTGAACACAAACACGCCATTTCTAATGGATCACTAACATGCAGAGGACATGATCTATTACCCCAAATTCATTGCCATCTGATTTATTTAATAGCACTGGAATTAATTATAAACATTTTTCAAAAGCATACTGCATGCCCTTCGGCAAGGCATCATGAAATGCTATGAAGCTGAAAAAACTAATCTCTTGTATTGTTTGGAACTGCTTCACTGCCGTACACTGATAAATATGTAGTAAATTTGCATAGATTTTACATATTTAAAATGGAATTGGCCCCTAATGCCTTTTTGTTGGATTGGCAGTAAAGTTTGTAGATTGATTTACAACAATGCATGCAGTGTGGCTATATCTCCTCTACCATGCTGCAAACTTAAAATTATTTAACCATCCTTTTAAAGCCGTTCAGGTAGGAAGGCCACCACCAACATATCTATGGCCACAACTTACTTTTGTCAAAATGTGATAAAATTCACTTTTGTCATTAGAGATATAACCATTCCAAGAAATTAATAATCGTTGAAGACATATAAGTAATAATCTAAGCTCTCAATAAAATAGTTAACTCAATTGGTAATGAATTGTTGATAGATTTAAAGCTTTGATTGCATAACATCTAATGATAGCAAAGATTAGCTAACAATTTCAACATCAACTTCAAACTTTATTAGAATCACTTATATATTTTTAGAATGTTTTAACCAGAAAAGTGATCATGAATGTAATTTCACGTTGCTCTTATCTTAAATATAAATAATCATAGATGATAGCTTTATGTTGTTATTTAGAATTATCAACACATATTAGCTTAATATAAATGAAAATGAGTTACTGTAGAGATTATAGACAGGATTTAATAGTCAACATGGCATATTCATAAAAAATTACCATTGAAACCTAATAATATTATCATATTGTTTTGAAATGCAATTTAAAGTAAAAAGTTGTAATGTTATATTACATAAGTATGTATACTATTTCTAAGGGTTAAATTTTATCAAATATAATACAGATAATCAAATTCAAACAGAGCTTTATAGAGACAAACAAAGCACTTCAGGATACTATTTGCAAATACCAGTCTGGTGAAAACGAGATAAATGGTAATCATTG
>JAQIXP010005617.1:0-10270 GCA_034700285.1 Proteroiulus fuscus
ATGTTTGTCTTTATTAAAAGTAATAAAGTTTTTAAACATTATAAATAAAACTTGTTGAGTTCCTGTACATGCTGTTGTAAGAATTTTCTCCCTATCTATAACGGTTCATATTTTATAAAGTTTTGTAGTGGGGTGAATAAATTGTAGACACCCTGTACATACTTATGATACTTTGGTTTAATGCACAGTATACGGTTTTATGCAAAAACGTATACAGACTTGCATAATGCGTAATACTCTGGTATAGTCTAGATGTTACTCAAAGATTTACAGAAAATTTAAAAGCATATACCAGTCAGAAATTTAATACAGTACATAAGGCAACACCCTTGACGTCACTGCAATCCTGGTTAAAAATTGGGAAATTTAATAACAGGTTTTAAGTGTATGACAAATGCATATCTTGACTTCTGCGTTAATTAAAATTTGGAATTATAGGGTATACATGTATAATGGCCAACTTTTTTTTAGCAAATTGCATGATGGAAAATAAGTACATAGGACCATAAACTGTTCATAATATGAAGGTTTATATAGGCCATGTATGCATATCAGTATTACACGTATAATTTTTTCACCAATGTGCAAATAATTGATTTTCTAAAATGTAAAAGCTATTATTGCTTCTACAATGCACATGTTTTATTACACTCTCTAAACATTTAATTATATGCTTAATATTAGCCATTGGAAATTATAGGTCTGATCCATGCATGTAAACTTGTATTTACAGGCAGACAAAAATCTTCAAAACATCAGCAAATTTCAGCTATGTATATACTTGCTAAGTTGCTGGACCAATTCGGTTTGAGAAGGTCGAAATTGAAAGTGTGCAATTCGAAAACCATTTTATATGTCCACTATATGTATGTATAACCCATTTCAAAATTTGGAAAACCTTATCTGTACAAAAAAAATCAGAATAAAATATTTTATAGCATACCTTTTAATTGCCTAGCAGCTTTTTTGCTTGGATCGAGCCAATGCTGGAAAATAAAAATTACATATACAATTAGGTTTTGTTATAAAAAGACATGTAATGCTAGTATATATAATGCATGATATTCTTATCTATACTGCAGGGTATTATACAATTCAGAATCGAAACCTGTCCATGTAAAGAAAAATTTGTTTTCGCAAAACTATATATAGGGCCCTTGAAAAAAAACTAGCCATTTATTGTTTTCAAAATGCAATGCATACTTTTATTTAAAAAACAATTCTGCATACTATTGGAGGTTTTGAAAAAACATACTATAGAAAGTCATAAATGAGAAACTCAATGGTAACAGATGAATTTCTTGAGCTGTCATTTTACAAATCAGCAATGCTGCCATTACAGAATTAATGTTAATGGCAAAATGGTGACTATGTATAAGAATTCACTTGTTCGTTATGTCGTCTTGCATTCAATGAATGATAAAATCTCTTAAAAAAACTGTCATTTTCATAAAGTGACATACTTTTGCATGCGTTTCTGTCTGAATGTCATATGTTGGATATGATGCATCCTAACTGAAACCCGCAATTATATAATTGGATACAAAAGTATGCATGCAGAATAACTGCATCTTCATATAAAATCATGGTTGATGGAATATATAGGCGGTATACGTTGACTAAACACAGACGCCACACACATGTAATAGACCTTCAATATGCACAACCTGCTAATTTTGTTTAGAATTTAGTGGCGACAATTCTTTTGTGAGCAACTTTGTATAGGTCTATAAGGACACCACTATGCAACGTTCAAGGTGGAAGACTTAAATAAAGATAATTATATATAATGCAAGCTTGATAATACTTTTTGCCCACATTCTTGAAGATAATTTATATTAAATTGGCAGCTCAAACTTCCTTTCTATAAAAGCTCATACCGTAATATACAGGGTGAGCCATTTAAATGTAGTACTACTCATTAATCTCAATGCATTTGCACATCTTATCTGTGCATGTATTCATGAACACTGCATTATAGTTGTCCTGATATTCCAGCAAGTTCATCGATTATGTTCACTTGAAGTTGAGCATAGGGGCGGAAATTATTGTGATAGACTTTCTGCTTCACGTACTATTTTTAAATGGTTCACCCTGTATTTTTTATGCTGGTATATATATATTGTTGCAAACATGTCACGATTTCCCTCTGAAAAAATTAAGACATTAAAATGATATTAAAAATTCTAAATATGAACATGCTTCCCATGAAAAAAGCATTTTGATAAAATGTTAACCTATGACTCTGTGCATGTTGAGCTCCATATTATGTGGGTGGATTGATTTTAATCAGATGGTCAGCTATAGCTTAAAGCGTTTTTAATCGGAGAGTTAAATAAACGAATGCAATATTAATGGTTTTACACACATAATCTGTTTACTAATTTTTTGGACTAAATGCATTAACAATAAACAGTTACATTTTGTTGTTGTTAAAGACATCACTCAAGCAGTATTTATAAATAATGCTTAATGACCCATAATCCTTTACACGTTTGGCCTACCGTGAGTTATAAGTTATCATTGAATATAAACTTCATTTAATTGCAGCCAAACAAAGATCTCAACAACTTTAAAAATTGAACTAAAGAAAAAACAAATTAAAAATTTAATTTGTCTGAATTTCTTTTTCAAAATATGTCAATATTATCAATGAATAATGAAACTGAGAAAAAAAATTTGGGCGTAAATACATTATTCCATTTTCACTTTTCGAAATACTAAAAATGCAAAATTATACCAAAAGCACAGCAGAAAATACTAATGTTGCTCTAGCCTACTGGATAAATAAGCACAAATTAAACATTTCATTTATTCGTTTTTCATAAATATTATGTATACGCTTTTTCTTCCTCTATATATAGTACTCCTATTTTTTGGTCAACTTTTGAAAGCAGGCATGTAAAAATACGCCCAAATATACAGTGAATTAAGTATAGAACCCCACATGAGGGAACAGAAGACTTTTTTCTTATTCTATTTCTTTCGCTTTACAATGAATTTTTAACAACCTTGCCTAATATCATATTAAATTATAATTCAAGGCAGTTAAAGGGGAACCTATACAAAATTATATTAAAAAAGGGGGATTTTTAAGACTTCCATAAATCTTTTAAACCTACACAGACACCAATTTAAGGGGCTCGAATAAGGATGTTTAGTGGAGTATAGGACCTCCAATAAAGTGCAAAAACTATAGGACAGATAAAAAAAATAAGTAAAAAAACAGCATTCAAAGTACACTATACATTAATGCTCCAAAATTTCTGCCTACTTTCCATGATAAAGTATAATGCATGTCTAACCAGATTGGGTCGTTCTCAATAGCTCGAAGACAAAATAATAATGTTAAAATTAACCTGTAGCAAGGTTTTCTGTGATAACCTTCAATAACTGATAATGGTGGTCAATGCACCTGAAATAACTTATTAAGCCAAAGTGGAACCTGTTCAAAGTTTTATGCTTGACTAATTTCCATTTAACAACATCATAGGGCTACCTGTTGAATTTTCCACATTCGCATATATACTCGTTTGGAACAGCTAAAAGTAAATATATTTATTGCCATCTCCTCTTGTATTTCCTGGTTCTATTTCCGTGAACCAGTAGGCTTATTTCTCAAAATCTGACTGATAATGAATGAAAAAAAACAAATTTATACGACCATTTGAGCGTGCATTTACGATACAGCTTAGTCGAAAATGTTTGCATTTACAAATGCAATATATTTTCATAGGAATTTCACTTACTCGGGTTCATAGAATTGGGATGCATTAAACATTCGAAAATCCCTGATTGTTTTCTGAAGCTAAAAAATGCATTTGTATTAAAAGGTTGTAAAATGATGATAAAGTGTGCAGTGACAGCTGAGTTTACTTCAGGAAATACTCAGATATTCATATATTGAAAACATTGCAAAAAACGCCACTATAAGATTAAAACCAGTCAGTATACCAATTGAACCTTGACCTCTCAGTTGCAAAACCAAGATTGTTTTCTGTGTATTCATATCTTTCGTGGCTCTGAATATGACCAATTGCGACTATTCTAACCAGTGAACAGCATTCTATTCACATGAAAGATGTGCATAAATTAGCTATACCTGTACACATTTCTAGCTATTCCATCCTGTCTGGTTATATTTTTGTAAATCTTACATTACAAGTTGTTAAACACGTGAAACCCAATAAGCATTCCAGGATAATATTTCAAAGAAATTAATTGAACTATGTAGGCCTATACATATAGTGATGTGCATTTGCACAAAAAAGGCTTGTATGCATAAATGAGTAGGCTTAATTGTTTTGAACGTTTTATCGAAGTCAGTATTCTAATTTCTAACAGCATTGCAAATTTACACGCACGAAATATATAGTTCCTGACTCATATTTTGTATATAATCCATTGTTAAGGACTGTTGCCGCTATTCAAGACTTAATGAAGCATGACTTAATTGCTTCACTTCCTTAATTTAAATTTTCTTTTTTACAAAACAACACAAAATAAATAAACTTACAGTTTGGTTCGTCGAATCCAAATAACGCAGTCCAAAATATGCAGTTTCTAGAAGGTTGAGATGCTTGAAGGCAACGTCCAACAGTTCTTGACCCAAAGTTGTTGACTATAACAAGGAAAACAAATACTTATAAATAAACATGGTACTTTTTCGAAGTGCTTTAGCAAATAAACAAAATATCAATTAGTATGCAACAGAAATTGTTAATAATAAATTGGCAGCTTTTCACTCTCAGTATCAAGGCAATGGATAGGTTTTATACATAAGATTTATGGCACGAACTCGTATCTTTTAAAAAAAGAAAGTTTGAAAAAGAGCAAAAGTGACATTTTTTTCATCAATTTAATTTCGTGGGGGACAAATAGGGAGTTAGTGCACGCATCATTCATCCAAAATATATCAAAGAAAGTCACACAATTGAGGGGCATTTCCAAGAAAAAAGAAAGCCTAGGCACAAAGAATGATTTGCAGAAAAAAAGCCTAAATGGTAAATAGATACGAATGTGAATAGAAATTCAACAAAAGTGGCGGTAGGCATATGTAAAAAAATGTGTAGTGCAAGAAAAGCCAAATAATAAAGAATGTCGAGAGAATGCATCAAAAACTATTTATTTCAAATTATTTGGTTCCACAACAAAGTAATTCCACTGTTACTTTGCGCTTTACAACAATGGTCCTGTATTAGCTCCACAGGCTTAAAGTGCATTAATTTTCGTGTGAACTGAATTTACACATTATGCGCCTGTCACATGGTATACCATAACCTAAAAGCATGTTTACAGATTGGGTAACTATACTCCTAGTAAGAAACTGACTATAATCTGACCTTCCTGATTTCATAAACTATTGCATACAGTCGTATACCTGGCATATTATTGATTTTATCACACTCATATCATTTAGCCCTTCTATTCATTAAATTTTACTTGTTTACTTTCGTGGCTACAACATCTTTTCCCCCAACAAAAGTAGACCTACTACAGGTGTGTGGATATGAAGACACGTTTCAATGCATTGTTAGCAACAACATGGGGAGAAAAACGCTGTAAATGCTCCAGCGATTGCTTACAATAAAAAGAAACCCTTTATGGTTCTATTTTTACCATTTAACTTTAGTGTCTGCACAATAGTGTCTGCAGCTATATCAAGTTTCTAGTAGCTAACTTGCATGAATTTGTAGTCATGACTGACAGAAATATGAGTTTTTTATTTCCAAGGTATACATGCATTCGAGAATGTCTGTTTCGTTCGTTAAATTCACTGACAGCAATACAGGGTGTCTTTAAAGTCACTTCTGAAATGAGAATGCTGAGCAAGCGACTCCGGGTCCCGACTGGAGTCAATGGACACAAATAATTTCGATTATAATTTAGCAGTCACTAGTCATGCAATTTCTGATGTTTTTTTCAATCAAAATTATTAGGCCTAATAAGAAAAAAATTTTGTTTCAAATTAGTCTAAGCAGATTTCTATGCATCATGGTTTTATAATTCTGAGTCGAGTTGTATATTATATATAATCCATAATTCATGCATTATAACGCCTATCGTGATCATAAAACCAGGTGTTTACATTTTAAGATTCAAAAATGTTTCTATTGAAGGTCAGAGAAAGTCAGTATTTCGTCCACAAAGTTCGGGTCATTGGCGTGACCGTATGGGGCGTCATTTAGATCTGTATTATCTCTGTAGTATACGCTCATGCTGACAAATATAAATGTTCATTTTTGAGTCAATATTAAATAATTAGGGACTTTGCGCAGCACAACAAAAGTTGATAAAACTTACAAAAGTATAATATACAACGAAATTTACAAACTAAAATATCAAAGTGCATTTTATTCATAAAACGATGAAACTTGAGGTAATCACAGCTAGGAAACTAATTTTAAAATAATTTCAATTTATTTATTTATAATATTAGAATTGGATTGCTGCCAACTACTTTAAACTTTCGTTGTTAATTAAACTTTTGTAATTTTGTCCAACTTTTGTTGTATGGCGCAAAGTCCCTAATAATGAGGAGTTGACAAGAATTTCTCGACATTAACAAAAGGTGGCATCTGGGGGATCTGGCTATATAGCATACATAACATTTATAACAAACTTTCTTTTTTTATGTAGGCCTACATGGAAATCGACAGTGCATTAACAAACCTATTAGATTTTGAGTTAAAAATATTAACCTATAAAAGGCATAATTGAATAAAATGGAAAGTGAGACTAAATTTAAATTGTTGCTTTTTTCCAGTTGATGTGAGATGGCGGAAATAATTGTCCTAAAACGTTCCATGAACCCTTTTCCATGTATGCTTGTAAGGAAATTTGTTTGGAAACGAATCATCAGAATGCTTTTTGTAACAAAATAAATGTTACGTCTCTCTGAATACAGTAATGATGATTTTGGGAATGTTCTTTCTTGCATTATTTAGGATAGCCATTAGCACTACAGTGAATTTCGTAAATACATTTATCATCATCCAATTAAATGACTCCTTAAAAAGTGCAACTATTTCTTAGTTGCATTTTTAATTTTTTTTTAAAACAAACAAGCTTTAAGTTTCCAAACTATTAGATCACATCAATTACACAAAATAAATGCCAGGTATAAAATAAAAAAGTAAGGAATATGGAGTACACTTTGTTGCACACATTTGCAAGAATAATACACCTTTCTTCTATACATTCAAACATGAAATTTACAATTTACGAGTTTAAATACTATAAAAAAATCTGCAAAAAAAATTTCACAAATTTTAACTGTCATGGGTCTAGCCTTTAGACAAAATAAAATTCATAACTTTTGTCAGAAATAGGGCAGAGGGAAAATGGTTGTCAAATAATTAAGGTCAAATTCACACTGGGGATATTTATTATCTTCTAGACATTCATCCCTCAGTATATACAGGGTTGCCGATAAATCAAAATCTTTCCTTTTTCATGCCTGACTAAAGAATTATTAATATGAGTAGTATCTAGTTTTTTCAATAAAACATGCATTCTTTAATCAATTAGGCATGAAATTATAATTTTTTTAGCAAACAATCTTCTTAAAGTGCGACTAGTGCGACTAAAAAGATTAGAAAGCAATTCAATAATTATAAAGCAAATCTTATAATGAAGCATATTGGAAAAATATGGTTTCGCCAATTATTTGTATAATTAATTAGCCTGATTTTGCAAGTCAGTGGCAACCCTGTATACACAAAAATATTATATACACTGTGTATATTTTTTCACAAAAATATTATATACACTGTCTATATTTGTGCACACTGTCATTTTATTCATATAGGAAATAGCCATGCTTAAAATGGTGAAGATGCGTTATTGATGAAATACCACATGATGTTAGCTTCAAAGTGAAAAAGATGGTCACATGCAACATTTCATAATAATAATTCCAAGCACCATGCAACATTGAGTGCTGGGTCAACTTAAAATGAATGCGTGCATACTTGCAACTTAACCCTATTTCCTATTTTTCAAGATTATTCTCAAACAACAAAGAGTTTGGCATTCGGGCCATCCTTGAGGAAAAATTGCTGTAAAACTAAAGATTTAACATTTAGACATGACGATACCATTGTAAAATGAGGTCCAATATGTTGTACCTCATTTTTTAACTAGCCTACATCCCTTTCAATTCACGAAAACCTTTGTTATTTTAAAGATGACAAGTGATGTGAGTTCTAGAAACACAAATCCAATCTTTCAATAGTTTGTGTTTTTTGAAGTCAAGGACAAAATGATATATCTAATGTAAACAATAATAATAATTAAATAGCAAATAATGATTTGAGAAAAGCTAATGAAAGTAACAGTTAACTTGTGATATAACCTTTGTGTTTTAAAATCTAATTAACTTTACAAAGGAAAAATACATCAGGTTTAATACATCAGAACCAATAATTCATCAATTATAAAAAATAACATAATCAGCCCATGGAAGGTAAGCATTATCAACCAGGATGTGATGCCATAGGGAGGGCTGCTAACTACTTTGAATTTATGTAAACTATAGCAATACAGGCTGTGGTGTGTATATGTCAGCTACAGCGCTCTGGTTAGTGGTATAATCATTGGCTATCCTCCATATTTCCACGCCACATAATATGTGTGGCAATCGTGCATTTCAGTGGTTACAACATGTAATAAGCTTTGTAGGATTACTGTCATATGGTCACACTGAACCAAAGCAAAAATTACGTTATAGAACAAAAGCAATCATATTCGAGCTCATAATAGTTTCTCTGCAAAATTGTGACGCCCTCATTAGACGTATTCTGTAATTAAGAGAATATCCCCAACCAATCATTTTAAAACTTGGAATAGCGTTATGTAATTTAAAACTGAGAAGATGTTACATTTATACTAAAGAAATTTGAAGTAGGGACTAGCTGCGACTTTTTGCAAATAGACAGTTAGATAATTTATTTCATGAATATGATACAGCCTTATGCAAAACTTTCATTCAAAAAGTATGTTTTAAATTTTAAACAATAGAAATAAACCACGAATTTCGTAGGTGTAATGAGATCATTGTATTTGCTATACAATAATGTGGGCATCTTCAACAATGTGCAAATTATGGCAAACGTGATAAATGTTCACCAGGATTTTGCAAATTTCAGAGCTTTTTTCTTTTCAATTCTATACATTCTAGAGAGGATTCCTCGTCAAGAATTTTTAAAGAAATCTTCACTTTTGTGAATTTTGGAGGTCATTCTTTGTTCCTAATCTTAAGGCATAACTTAAGAAGCCTTAAGCCAGTACTTATCAAATTTTTTACTTTTGGTTAATTTTCTGCAATAACAATGTAACAATTTTGCAAAAATTGAGACTAATAAATATTATAAGTGAACCTGTCCACGTTTTCAGATAATTAATTTAAAAAAAATTAAATTCAAGGACAATATTTAAAAATAAACCAAATCGAGTGGTTATGAATAATAAAATAAGTCTTGACAGGCAACCTTCCATGTAAAATCTTCAATTAAAATTTATCTGCTATACTTTTTCACTAAAAAGTGGAGGGAAAAAACGGTGCATATAGGATAGACATTATGCTAAGAAATGATATTTATCCCAAACTGAGTCTGCATAATCTTATTATTTATGTGTACTTGTTTTGTAGGCTACACTTAACATGCGCTTTTAATGTGTTTTTCGAGTTCGTCACAAACACGCCTATTTTTGAGATTACATTTTATCAAACTAAAAATGAAAATTCAACAGCAAACAAATGTATTCTGACCACAGAATAATGTATGTGGCCTACATTTGATTCTTGCTGTTTCACAGTAGTATACAGTAATTCTATTTCATTTCCCCAGTAGTTAACAAAAGGGACTTGCCCAAAACCTATAGGGTAAAAGATCTGCATTCTTGCTTATATTGCATTTTTTTGTTTTCTTAGCTAATGTCACATTTCACTTTAAATCTCACGTAGGTTGGAAGAAAAAGATATCACCGGGGATGTTTAAATTCATTTTACTAGGATACAGAAAAGATGGTCAATTAATTAGAGAAAGGAAAATAATCCACTAACCAAAACTGGGTAACCATGCATGCTCCAATCTGAAGGCCTATATTAATAATATTATAATCTATTCAAACCCGTAGCCAGAGTTTAATTTAAGTTTAATTTAAGTTTAGGGGAGCATCCCAAATTTTTTGGGGGGCACTTGTCATATTTTATTATGGTACTCATGGTTTTTTTGTAGAAAATTGCAAAAACTATCAAAAATGGCGC
>JAQIXP010005618.1:0-10269 GCA_034700285.1 Proteroiulus fuscus
GGCACAGAAATTAATATCTAGTAATTGTGTACTGTTTAAAAATAACTTGTTTCAAAGTGAGACTGTCCCTTTAAAAGACACCGGAGTCGAGGAAGCATTTATGTTGGAATTAATAATATAGTAGCAACCAGTTTTTATCCCCACAAGTAATAGATTTTCTCACAAGACATATAAATTTTAATTTCTAGCACTTTAAGAAATGAAATTCCTGGCCCCTTTGCTCCATTTACACAACTGCATGCCTGGTGGCATTGCCTGGCTGGTTATGCCACTTATTTACATATCTTGTTTTGGTTTGTTTTTCTTTTAATTATGCATCATGTTATTCTAACAGTTATCCTATAATAATTCCAAATAATCGAATGTATTTTTTCCTTCTTGTCTGACATATGTAGCATCCACGCATCGGTTCTCAATCAAAAGCAGAAATGTGTTGTGACGGTACGTAATCTTTTAAAAGAACACTTTTAGGGCTTGAAATATTATAGTTTTGCAACTACGTTATCGTTCGTAAAAGTAAGCAGTTGAGCAAGAGACTTCGTACTTGTTGGCCTGTTTAATTTGACCACCCGAACCCAGCTAAACAAATTCTGCAGAAAATTGGAATTCCTCTGCAATTTATTTGCAGTTTTAAACTGCAGAAAAACTGTAGTTTAAGTTACGTTTCTGAAACAAAAAACCTACGTAATTAGTGTAGTTTTTGTGTAGAAAAGGTGCATGTTTTTTTATACAGTTTTTCTGCATTTTTTATAAATTATTTATGTAATTTTTCTGCATTCTTTCTACAGTTTTTCTGTGTCACTAGAATGTAAGTAAATTGCAAGAACACTGTAGAAAAATTACAGAAATACTGTATAAAAAATGCAGAGAAACTGTAGAAAAGAACATGCACGTTTTCTACACAAAAACTACACAAATTACATAGGTTTTTGTTTCATAAACATTTTCTGCAGAAGTTTTTTTGCTGGGAAGTTCATTTTGGCAAAGACGCTCCCAAAACTCATTTGCAAATTCATTTAAACTAGCAACAACATAGTTGTGAAACTTTGTATATTTTTCAAAAATTGCTAATTTGATTGTTTTAATTTTCAGTATGATTATTTGGGACTGTGTGTTCGCAAGCAACCTCATCAGCGCACAGCTAAAAAAGCAAATGCTCACAAAAATTGATTTTTAAGCAAAAAATTGCCTGCGGTTTACCTCATAACAGCAATTGTGATCATCAGATGTGGGGAGAAACAGCCCATTGTAGATAAACCGTATAGATTGATAGTTTGTAAATTTGGGAAAGTTAGCATACAGTATTTATGTAGGTACCGACTTGGGGGGGGAGGCAGGCAGGTATACTTTCTGCCACCCTCAATTCTGCAATGCCATTCAAAATTTTACTGAATGGGCCATCTTGCCCCCCAATGTTTTCTGGAAGTCTGTGCCTTTTGAGAATATCCTCAGCCCTTGCTGTTGACATTTTCTGTGATTACAGTTCTGTTGCCCAATTTTTTAAAGGACTAATGCAAATTAATATACATGTACAGTATGCATATATGAGTCCTTGTTTTCACAGAATTGCCTTTATTAATATTGTTCCAATGCGTTATTTATCATTGTCAAAAGTTGTTGATGTTAGTAAGCTTTTAATACATTCCAGCTCTGACTGAATTGTGATTTTTTTAAATATGCATTTGTTATATTGAATTTAAAAAATTTAATATGGAAAATATTGTATAATAATAATGTTATAAATATGGTTTTTTTATGTTTAGAGTTTGCCATTTATTTAAACAAAAAGATTTCTTAATTAGCAGTGAAAATGCTTGTATTGTGCATTATTTTTGTGCAGATATAGCCTTAATTTAGAAAACGTTTTTTATTTATTTATGGGACAGCCTGTATAGAAATTTTCGGTTAGTTACGTCACGCAATTGTTTGGGTTAAACTTCCAAGGTTGTTGTTTGGGTCAGTTTGCAACAAGTGACTTGGAGAGAGGTCAGCGTTATTGCGTTGTGATTTGGTTTAGATATTTTGTATTTCACCACTTGGTATTTCACAAGTTTAGGAATTACACGGAAAAAGTTGTACGTATAGAGAAGACATGGCGGATTATCTTTTGTTCTGGGCTTGAACAGGGTGAGCGAAATTAATCTTGAGTAATTATTGTTTCAGGGGCTCAGAGCATGTGCGTATTTAATTTAGCATAAAAACATTACCGGTACCTGCATGTTATAAACCAGTCGGCATAAGTATAATGGATATACGATTTGCCATTATTATACCAATGGTACGTGGGTTATTTATGAGACATCCAGTATAATAATTTCTGGAAAATTATGACGCAATTCACTGAGTGGGGCCAAGGTCGTTGTTTTGGTCGGTTTGTGGTTGACGTTATTGTCTATTGTTCTGAACTTTGAACTGGGTGAGTGAAATTAGTTTTTTTAGTAACTATTTAATCATTAATGGTTTCCGTATCGTAGCAATTGTAGGGCCATAACATGCATTGCCGCGTATCGTATTTAAAAGCTAGATGCTCTCGTTCAAATTTGAAATGTAGCCCAGTGCACGTGCATGTTCTAGCAAAATCAAATGTAGCCTAGTTGGCACGTGCTCTGAGCCCCATTTCGGAACGAAGTTTTGTTGAGGACAGAGCAGCTTTAATTTAGGATAAATATGTGATAATGATAAATTTGCAATTTGCATGTCCAAATCTAAATGTGTTTTGAAAACATGAGGTTATAAATGGCTGTGCATTGTATCAGAGGCTTGTTTCAAAGTACACGATAAGGTTTGTCCTAGGGCTATAAGTGGCAGGTCTAACTTGTCCGAGGTCAGGCCATGCATGCATGCTTGGGATATATCATTTGTAATTGATTCAAATCATTCAAATATTCATTATTTGTTTAGTCTTAAAAAATTTCTCCCTGAAGTCAAATTACCTTTATGTAATACAATAAGAAGAATTACAGGTATGCAATCAAAACTAGTTTATCCAAAGTAAATTAATTCATTTGGATTAAATGAATGATTAAATTGAATTAATTGAATTAATTCATTGGATGGGCAAATGAATTTGCTGTGTAAATGAATTTTGGCCAACCACGTGCAGGCATTTTTACATTCATAGCAGATCTGTACACAACACAGATTAATTATTACCCTAAGAAATGGAAATTTAAATATGTTATGATTAAATTGCTAGCATTGAATTCACAGTAACAATTAACGTTGGATCCTTTGACCAAGATTGACGTCTAAATCTTGTGTCAATTCAAACTCCAGTTGGTCAAATATCGTTTGACCCTTTGAATTATAGCAATTCTTTTCAATTGTATGGATTCATAGCCAACAATTTAGAAACAGTCAATAATTGATTGCAATTTTTTGCTATTAGAATGACAATCAACGACAATTAAAAACAGTTAAAAGCATAATTTGCAATCAATTGTGTCAATTGCATATTAGAAATGTTTCTGTATATTCTGACCTGGGCTAAGGCACAAAGGAATTAAAAATGCAATAAATTGTGTGGTTCGGATGTGAAAAATGTGATAAAATGTCAAAAATTGCTCGCAATAACCTCTGTTATAATGCGAGCATAGCATTTGCTTGTAACTATCTTACAAACACAGAGCCAAAGCCAGAAATCACATCTTGCACCACAAGTAGTAGTTAGTTGTGGCAAGGCAGCCAAGGCTTGGTTCTAGTGCTAGTTTGTCGCAAGTGGCGTGCATGCCTACCCTCTAGTGGTCTAATTGGCAGCATCGATCACACATATCGATCGATGAGAGCCATTTCCATAGTTATATTCCCTGTTACTTCCCTCTCACTCCTCTTCATGGAGTGTTCCGTATTGCTAGTCCATTGTAAAATGCGCCCGTCTAATGCAGTGCCATAAGCTATGGCCAAAGAATTGCTGGTAGGATTTGTGCAAGCAGTGTTGCACAAACGGCCAAGAAAGCAGCAGCAGCGGAAGCTTTCGAACATCATCTTTGCCACCGTTGTTCTTCATGCCAACAGAGATCATCAACCTCATACAAAAATGTTGGCATTTGCAGCATTTCTTCAGGAGTCTCGCTTTCTATTTGACATGAATTTATGATATTAAAAAGCCGTTGAGATGGACCGACTCGTGAAACTTGCAAGAAATACTAATAATTTCTTCCTTTTTTAAAGAAAAAAGAAAAGCCACTGATACATCCGCTCGCAATCTGTATCCTCATGTCACTTTGGTTTAGTTGTTTTTGGATGATTTTGGCCACGCTGGCCAATCTAAGTTTGTTGGTCTCAATTCAGGAAATCAAAACATGGAATATTACTGTCCTGATGTACGATGAGGAACGTGAGAAATGCGGCGAAAACGCCGAAGAAGACTCTGGTTCGGACTTTATCTACAAAACTGCTACGGACAAAGCGATTTCGGATGCTCAACTTCCGTCATCGGTAAACGTCAATGCCGACTTCGTCTCGTTGGGAGGTGAGTATGATGGGTTAAATTCAATTCTGTTTTTCTGTCTGATTTTCGTTTTAATCATTTTGTTATAACATTTTACGTTGCAGTTTAGTTTTTTTTCTCATCTTTATTGAGAGTAATCAGTAGTGAAAATAATTTACCTGTATGTTACAGGGGTATTACATGACAACTAAATTTTGGCTATACAAAAGCAGGATTATTAGTACTGTCAGGTCCAGAATATCAGGGAAAGTCAGGGAAGAGGAAGGTCAGGAAAAGTCAGGAAATATCCAATAGCCAAGAAAGTCAGGAAAAATTTAATAAATGCATTTATTATCATGTAGCCCTTTAACGCAGTATTTTACACATATTTTTATGTGTCCCTTCATGTAAAAATGAAGCAGTTCGCTTTTTTATTTTCTCTAAATATTTGGTGTCCAAATACTCCATTTTTCACTGATTGTAATCGACTATGTTAAATCTGCAAAATAAATGCTAATTGTTATGCCAGGGGGAAATATGTATCTTGGTCAGGGAGAATTTTTATTTTGGCACATGTAAGGGAAAAGTCTGGGGAAAAAATGTTTTCGTTGAGGGGAAGTTGGAGAAGTCCACTTTAGGATTTAAGACCAATTTAGGCAATTAAATGTACTTGAAATAAACGTGAATGTCCTCAGAGGAAACTGTAAATATATCCGTTGCAAGCATTAGGGGACCGGGGGGGGATCACAAGATGGCTAATTTCTGATGAGGAATTGGAAAGACATGAGATACTGATGGCTATTGCAAAGTGGCAGTTTTCTTATCAGGATATTATTAAAAGTTGAACTGCAAATTTTGAAACATCTAGTTTGATTATAAAATGACTCAAAAATTTTGGAAATCTGTTTTGGGGTTGTCTGGAAATTTCATGGAACATCTGGAAAAAATGGTTTTAGGATCCAAATTGAGACTACAATACGGGAATTTGAATTGTTCTAATCTGGAAATTGGTTAAGTCAGTATTGAAAAGCTATTGAATTACGGTACTCATAAATTTTGGAAGTCTAATTTGTGAAATGTCTTGAAATTTCTGGAATATAGGGAAATATTAGATTTTAGACCCTGTGGAGAAATGTACATGGAAAGCAAAAATAAGGAAAATTTTGAATTTTTCATTGAAAATTTAATTGAAAACTGCACAGTACATGTGGAAAGCTTCAATATTTTAGATATTATATTATATTATGGCAGTGGTTTGCAGTTCAAATTTTTTGTACAAGCGTACAATATAAATTACCTCCTGTGGTAAGCTCAAATGTATTTGAAATGATTAAGTTTCTCATATCGAATGCAGTACAAAGCATCCCAGTTTCTCCCCCAAATTTTTTTGCAAAAAGAAAATATGAAGAAAATTAAATATGAAATTAAATAAATTTCCTCTTTTCAAATGATATTGCGATGCTCATATCTGCTTCCCAAAAGGTTTTTAGTCTTAAAATTCTCTGGAAATTGAGTTCAACATTTTGTGCAGTTGAGTCTTATCTTGTATGCCCATACATGCCAGAGCTATCGGTCCCTATTTATGCTGGATTAGTTTTGAAATTGCTATTTAAATCCATGCAAATTGGTATTTTTTATTTAATAAACCCTTTATTTTATTATAAGCCCATACCACATTTCTAGAATATTTATTATTCCTTGCGGAAATGCCCGTTTCCATAAATTAAACGACCGATTTCTCTTGAGCTAGCTGATACGTGCCCAACATGAATTTCAAAAGCAAGGCCATGTTTTCAGGGTTATTAATTTTATATTTTTTTTCTGTCCTGAATTTTAGAAATTAATATTTTTCCTGAAGTTGGTTTATGTTACATGAATAAATACATGTCTAGACTTGTCCCTATCTCAAGTCAGTTAGCCAGACATTGCGCATTAATTAACACATCTTTAGCTAAAATAAAGTTATTAATATGTTCCAATGTACATACAGCGCATTTTATAGCCACAAGTAATTCTAATTCGGTTTTGTGATTTAATCGGAATTTCTATTTTAAGCCATTTGGATTTATGCCTAAAGGGATTGGATGGGAACAGTATGCAACACTTGTTATTTTAATTACATTTGCATATTTGAGCTGCTTCTATCTGTTGAAAATTAAATTAATTTTGCTTCCTGATCCGAGGCATCCTCTAAATGGCATCTTCCATGCGAAAAATGTTTCTGGTTTTTTTTTTGCGGTGGAATTATTTCATTACTCTGTGACAATAACTTGGTTCCTGCCATCAGCTGGCTTTTGTTTTCGAACAGAGCTTTCACTTTTAACATTTCCCATCGTAACATTTTTTAAAGTTGGAAGATGAATGTGATTGCTTGCTGGTTTATGTAGTGTAATTCAGAGGATTTTTAAACCTGCACCTGTTATGTGGCAGCACCAATACTACTATATCATAGGGATGCAGAAGAACTGCAGAACAATAAGAGCTGAGATCAGAAACCACGAGTCCATTTTTGCCAAAAATGAGATAATTATTTACATAAAATTGTAGCTAAAGTGTCGTTCCATCCACTAATTCAATTAAAAGTTGGGGCTAGATAGAAAAAAGTTGCTCATTTTGGTCACTGAAGATGAAAAATGCCAGAATCAATATGTTCAATAATTGTTAAATAATTAAATTAGAAAATTAATTAAGTGATTTGAGAAGTAATATGCATAAAAATGCACATTCGCTAGTTTGGCTTTGATTAATTTTGCAGGAAAGTGAAGTAGCGCATGTGCACATCCATTAGTTTGCCCATTGAAAAAAAAGAATGCATAAAAAAAGTGAAAATTGTCAAGTTCGCCACTTGTATTTTAATAAAAATCCAGGTCTTGAGAAATTTGTAAAAGGTAAACTAACGAATTGTACTATTCACTGGTCACTTCTGTAACTTTAACAATTATTGGTTAAATCAGGGTGTCTGGCCATCTGGAAAACCTGGAAATGTCATGGAAATCAGTATTGTCTGGAAATGTCATGGAAATAAGTATTGTCTGGAAATGTCATGGAAATCAGTATTGTCTGGAAATGTCAGGGAAAAGTCCTGGAAATTTAATCTGTGTATGGAAAATCTAAATAAAATGAACTAAAATGAAAAATTAGACAATATTGGTGATTTTTTTTAGCCCATTTTGAGTTTTTTTAAGCAAAAAATTCGCCTGTGGCGACATTTGCTGTAATTTTTTTGATACCCTTTGGGTATGGCCCAGAGCAGTTGCTAAATATTGCAGTTTGAATTGCATGTGTCAATAAAAATGAGATAAAAATCATTGGTCTGGAAATTTGTGAAAATTTGTCTGGAAAATCTGGAAATGTCATGGAAATTCGTCACTGGTTTTGGCCAGACACCCTGTTAAATTAAATTCTGTAACTTTAGGTTTATTAGGGAAAATTCCAGGATCACAACAGTACAATTATCTCATTTTTGACAAATTGGCTTATTTGTCATTTCCGAATTAAGCCATCGAAATGCACCGTAAGACTGCAAATCAACTGCAGAAAAATTCGAATTTGCTGCAGACGTTTTTTTTCTGGTTGTGTCTCTTGAACAGTTGGCTGCACCGAACTTTACTTGATCAAGCTGTAAAACCTAACAAACCAAAAGAAGGATCAGAATGTGTCATGGTTTCATGCATTTTATTTCTCATTTCCAGACGATTGCATTCAGAGTGGTGGGCTGTTGACCCTTGTCCGACTGATAAACAGCGCCAGTGTCCATGCAGTAATTGGCACCATAGCATCCCCAATGTGCAGGGCAGCTGCTACATTCACTCGGATGAAAAACAAAGTTTTCGTTTCCTGGGGTTGTCTCGGATTGCCCCACGTCAATCCCTACGCACCGCCATCGTACTGGCCACCGTCGGACACTGAAGTGGACAATGTCTATTCCAACGAAACCACGGCTGTTAGCATCGGTGAGAGTTATCAAGTGACCCCACCGTCAGAGGCCAAAAACTATTCCAGGACACCGAAAAGATACTTCTACCGAATCAGCCCACCGGCTGTGTCCAGTGCCAGGGCACTAGTGCAAATTATCAAGCATTTCCGATGGAAGCAGTCGGCCATTATTGTTACAGAGGATGATGCCTGGCTCTCGTTGGCCAACAGGATTGACGTTGCATTGCGTGAAGAAGACTTCATTGTCAGACATTTTATTGTGCTTCATCGACAGGGAAACCAACACCATGTCAGAGATAAATTGGCCAGCATTCTACCTCAGGTTAAAGGTAAGAACAGTTTTTCTTAACATTTTCTGGGAATGTTTGTTACTCTTGGGAGTCCATTTGCAAATTTCTACCACATTATTGGTTGAAACGTGAAAGGCGTAAATATTAGAAGAGCTGAGATCAAAACCACTCGAGTCCATTTTTGCTGAACCAATAACCAAATTTGTGATTTGTGAAAGCTGGGTTAATAGACATTTTTGACCAAATGTGACTCAGGAAGACTTGTTTGGCTCTCATAAAAATATTAATGCTTTAAGTACTCTTGAGTTCTACTTAAGCCGCACTAGCTGCGTAACCACTGTCTTTGATGTGCTATTAAACATTCCGATTTGTCTTTCTATGTAAAGGTTTAATGCTGGTCATGTGGTTATAGACCCATTATATTTAAAGCCATTGTAAGGGTTTACATCATGAAAGTTTTATTGGCTTTTTGAGAGGGTTGAGATTGACGTGAATTCGTGAATACCCGTTTTGAGTTGTGTGAATTTCCTCTGAAAATAATCTTTTTCGTTGAATTAACATTTGGGACGTAAAGGAATATGAATTTGTTCCAAAATTGAGATTATCTTATGGCATGCCATTGGGTATTGTCTTAAGAGAATCTCTGTCCTAGACTAACCCATGTAAGTTGCATCTAATTAGTGGAAATTATGGTATTTATCTACGTACCATACCACAGGTCCCATTGGACTGTAGCGTTAAAAACTTGCCATCTAAACACAAATTGTGTCTAAAATGGCAAAAACATGAGTTTTGTTTTTTTCATTCTGAAAGAAATACCCCAGTCACATCCATGGACAGTTTTGATCATGATTTATATTGGACCCTGAGGAAGGTAATCATTTTAGTGCTTGTGAATACTTGTGCTTAAGCAAATTCTGGATGTGGAATCCTAGATTTTTCCAAAGCCTTTGATACCGTCCTTTATCAGAGGCTCCTCCATAAAAATATATCATTTTGAGTAAATAATGATTTTGTCACATGGATTTCAGCTTTACTTTCGGGTAGAAAACTGTGGGTGCTGCTAATGAATGGTGTCTTTTTTCTCATTGGGTTGAGGTAACTTCAGGGGTTACAAAAAATACATGATAGACATACCCACGGGGAGGGGTTTTGGGGGTCAAACTTTCCCTCATAGGATCCAAAATTATATAGGAATCTACCCCTGCTGGGAGACTGCTGCATTTTGGACGGTCTTGCACTAGCTTGTTTGGCTTCATATTTTATGATTTTATAGATAGGCCTATACAATCGAATTGATGCAATATATTTGTCATTGACTTATATAGTCTTACAATGCAAGTAGATTCCTTAGAATCAACATGCTATAGGTCAACGAGCTAACCGTTAGGTTCTGGATTCCTAATGTGGCTGGCACAATTCACCTATGCATATTGGTTAAAGGGACAGTCTCACTTTGAAACAAGTTGGTTTTAATTAAAAGAGCGTGAAAAATTATAATTCAAATGGAATTTGGGATTGCTTTTGACAATATCTATATCAACAAATAAAATGATCTGAATACCTGGATTTGGTTGGCAATGCGAAGCCTTAATAGACGCCATGTTTATTAAA
>JAQIXP010005619.1:0-10268 GCA_034700285.1 Proteroiulus fuscus
ATATTTTGTATATTTTTGAGTATTTTTGAAGTAATTCCAAAAAGTGTCCATGTCCTGTTTTTCGTGGAATTGCCCTCTAGCAATATTAATTCTGTGCATGTTAATGTAAATTGAAATTTTGTGCGAGAAAAAAACCAATTTCCCACTGATGGCTTACCCGTGTAATTTAATGTTGAATCGTACAAAGCGTTCCGAGGTCTTCCAGAAAACACTTCGGCATTTTCCACGAGGGCCTCTTTGGTAGAAGCCCAATCATTCAAAACGAGAATGCTCTTATTTCCCATAGGTAATGTGTATACATTTCCATATTTCTTTCCTAAATCCCTCATGGTAATATGGGGGTAATTTCCTAGAAATGGAGCATAGCCAACGATAGGAAGACCCAGAGGTCCTGGTGGAAGATTATTCAACCAATTCCAATTATACCAAATCAACAATAACAATAACAAAATGACAGAAAGTGCAGATTCAATTGCCCACTCCATACTGGTAAATGCTGCAGAAAAGTAAACATAAATTTAAGATGGCATCAATGAACTTATGAGCAAATATAAGTGTTTTAATTACATTGTCTGGGTTGAGTTTTATTAACTTTTTACTCTGAGCATGTGATTGGGCAATAGTGCAAGTGAGCCAATTTTTTTCTTATTGGATATGCCACATGGTCAAATTTCACGACCACATTAATTCAGGACATAGTTCATGGCTAATTACATAGGCGTACCAGGAGGGGGGAATTGGGGGACAAAATCCCCCATTGGGTCCAAAATTACATTGGAGCCTACCCCTGCTGGGGGACTGTCGTCTCCCAAACCATTGTGTAACCCCCCCATTGGTAAACTGACCCACCCCCCTGATTAATTCTAGTTACACCAGTGGCTAATTACCACAATATTTAAAAATCCTTAAAATGCTATAAATAGCGATAGGACTAAAGGTCTCTATGATCTCAATATACGACCCACTTTCACTTTTCAATATTATAATTTAGTAAAATGCATAGAAGACAGTAGTTATAATGGCTTTTGGGTAAGCTGCATTACAATTTAGACTTATGATGCACTATACTGAACTGGGTTTGCCGAGTGGTTAGCATTGATCCCAACTGCTGGCCACAGGTAGACCAAGGTTCTCTACCCAAAGTTGGGTGCCTCGACTATGGTTTTCCATAGTCATTCTTGGCAAGTGCTGGGGCAATATGGCGCTCTTCTTTGACAATTAAGGCCTGTAGACTTTACACTACGCCATCTGCAGTTAGGCTCTGCAGTTAGGCGTTTAAGGTCGCCTTAGTTTCATAGCCTTTAATTAAACCACCACCACCACCATCACCACTTATATTCCACTTATGAATCATTCAATCGTGCCCATTTTGGAAAAAAAATTTCATGAATCTATAACCAGTCATGATAGTTTTAAAAATAGACAAAAGCAACACGTGCAAATAAATGCACTTATGTCACTTTAAACTCTATTAGTCCAATAATCCTTGTGAAAAGGCAAAAGTATATTGAGATTTTAGAAATTACTTTTAGACGGTTTTGCCCCTAAGTTTTGCATAGTTACAAAAGAAATTCTTTATTAATAATTTAAGTGAAGTAAAAAGTTCAAGACAATTTAAATCTAGGCTAAAGCAAATTAAACAAGGGCACAGCTATTTATAGATTTTTAAATTTATTGCAGCAACTAATGAATAATCATGAATGCAATCAAAAGATAAACATTCATATAGGCTCATATACACATTTTAAAATATTAAAAAACATGCTTTATCAAATTTCAAATTATCTCGACCCTTTCATGAACTGCTATTTGGGTCAAATGCTAATGGCGTTAAGATAGTTGCATATTAATTTCAAATAAAAATGATTCAAACCTAATGTAATTAGCCTATATTGAATTTAACAAAAAACAACTGCTAGGAAAATTAAAACTATGGCAAAAGTACGCATGCACCGACGAGTTACGTTCGCAAAGTATTTTGCATTTAAATGCATGTTCGCATTTGCTAAACAATAAGTAGGTACCATGCATGCATACCACGCATTTAAGCTATTCCGAGGGTATCCTGGTTCTCCCACAGCCAATCGTGATAAAGATTTAGCATGTGATCATCTGGCTTAACCTGCAAAATATTATTATGTTAGTATTGGTGGGCAGAATACCCCAAAGGGGAAATACATTTATAAAAAAATATCCTGAAAAATTATTTCTTGTGAATGTAAGTAGGACTTATCAACTCCAAAGTATTTCAAGAATTTATCACTAGTTTAAAAAATAATAATTTACAAATGGGATGTTTGTGAACACAACAATTTTGTGCTGGGAGTGACGTCATATAAGACCAGCATGTATGATGTCCATTGTATAACACTACCGGTTGTTTCCTGCCTTTATTTATTTATATATAAATCATACTACATTTGCAAGATTTTTTTGGGAGGGAATTTGGGGGCAGGAGGAATACTTTTCCCCTCAAATATATCCAATTATAAACTAGTTATGGGATAATTTTTGACATAATTGAAAATTTATCATTTAACAATAATTTTTTATATCCTGATATTGAGATAAGTCCTCCACAAAATGGCATCATGATATGCTGATTGAATCTAAGGGTAGGTCCTACTGAGTTAAATTTAATTGAAGCAGGGGCGGACTACTTTTAACTTTTTGTCAAATAAAAAGCAATTTAGGTGCCAAAATATAAGGTTGGGAAAACAGTGTTTCAGCACTTTTACTATAATTCAGTATGTAATCATTTTTGGGATTCATGAAAAAAGTAACGCAATGTATTTTAACTTGAATTTTAACTAATTATTTAATTTTATATTAATTGTAATTTATGCTAATCAAATGCACATTTGAAGATAATAACATTTTATAAATATAATGTATGTTATGTTTTAATAAACTAAAACTGGGTAGTCAGTCCACCCCTGTTGTGATGGCATTATACACATCAACACTATTTAAAACATTAACAAAGCACTAATACAAGGAAATTCGTAGCTTATTACCATTTTCCATTCATTGATACAAAATATACGATAAGAATCGTTGCCATATTTTCCAATGCCATGTAGTTCAATTGGATACTTCCATTTCTTAGTTAAGTACTCATCTGGAAAATAAAAAAAAACAAGAATGTTCAAACTAAATGTTGATTTCCAGGCAGCTCTGTTAGTGTTACACAATATTACAAATGGCTAACCATACCAGAAAATCTAATAATAAGTTTGGCCCGTTTCTTATGAAGTCCCATTGGTTCCAGAAGATTGGCAATATCTACCCAATTTGCTAATCGTGTACTGGCAGCATCAGGCCACTTTTCGAAGAACTTCCAGAGTAATGGGATAGCAACTCTACCTGTAACCATTAAAAGTAATATTCAAGGAGGCATATAGAAATCCATCTAATCCTGTTGAAATTTCTTCACATTTTAAATAAATGAGAATGTAAAGAAAAGTACAGTCCCACATACTTCAAACCCAAAAGAAAACTTACCACCTGTTCTTTGGAGAAAAATTGTAGCAACAAGCAATGCCCATGGATCATGATACAAAATTTCTTGAACTAGTTTAAATGGGCTTTTAGGAGGTGTCCAAATGCATTCTTTGAAGGTGCGGTTACATTTAGTTGGTGCAATGCAGTTTCGTTTGCTATTACGATAATCCCATACATTAATAGCAACTTTTGAGTCCTCATCCAAATGCACTTTTTCACTTAGAAAATTGCTTATGCTTATGGAACCTTCGTCATAGTGTTTTGTTGGGGACATGACATTTTCACAGAAGTCAGTCAATATACAATTTGTGCTAGACATTGAACTAGAATAATTGTGACTTGCTTTAGGCACTATTAACAACGGTTCAGTTTGAATTGATTCGTGGGCCATATCTTTCATACGGGAAATAGTTGAACATTTTTGCTTTTTCTTTTTCTTCCTTAAAGAATTTGAATTCAGATCAGTCTGGGTCGATGAGTTCACTTTCTCCAGTCTAGGCTTTGCGTTGTTGCGTCGTACAGATTCACTTTCTTGGCCACTAACCAATCGGTCACATTCGTCCAATGAGGCATCATCGTTGTTGTTTATCTCTTTAGTTGCAACAGATTTCAAACGTTTCCAAATAGTTAGGTCCAAAGCAGAACATTCAGGTTCAAAAGTTACTGCTGGAGTCCAACATTCATTAGTTTGTTTATCAGATACCTGATTTTCACTGCTAAATTGACAAATGTTATGTTCTGGTATATTATCACAGAGTATTAAGGAATTTTCACAGCCTTTGACCACCGATAATTCCGAAGAACTTTCATCATTATGCACAGAGGAACAAGGAGATTCATCCAGGTTGGACTTTATGGAAAGCTTATCAAAGTATTTGGAATAGGACAACCAAATATCAGCAGCTTCTGATAACCGTGTAATTGGATTGTTTGCTTCATGAGATAACAAAGGGACATTATTAATATCACAATCTGAAGACAGTCTACAAGATGTGCCATTAAAACTGTTGCACGTTTCTACTTCTGGTAAATTCGATGTAAACTTGCCATGGTGAAAATATTTTTCTCCTTCTTCTGAAATGTCTCCATATGTAGACGAAAGTGCTAAATTGTCTTTTAATGAATTAGGCCTGCTGCATACATTAGTTGCTGTTTTGGAGAACGTGTGGGTCAGGCCATGTTTATCGTGTCGAATGCTTTGGCTCCAATGGCAAGCTTTATAAAACTTCGGCAGTCTCTGTTCGGCTATTTTATGCACAGGAAACCCATAGTTATGATCTGAATGAAATGAAAAGACAAGAATTATTAGATTCGAATGTTTCATGGAAATTTATTCATTTTCCCCATAATTTCAGTCATGAAGTTTTAATGAATAGGAAACTACAAGCGTGTGCGTATGCAGAACTATTACGATAAGAGTATTTTTGACATTGTCATGTTGGCTTTTGTCTTTTCAGTTAGGACAACAGAAATAAAATTTTGATTTATTTCAAAAATTGAAATAAAAATTTAAAACCTAAAGGTAATTACATGTACTTTAATTATTATTTAATTAGTTTTAGGATATATTGTTGAAATTAATATGTGGGGAAAATCACAGCAGAAAGTTGAATCTAGGAAACGTATAATATTGTTCAATACAAATAGTAATTATGGACCAAATATTATTATCCCTCCTTTGGATCCTTGTTGACAATATAATAAATACAAAATAACTTAGCATTATATTCAAAATAATTTAGGGATCAAGCTCTAATATCTAAATCAAATACAGTGAAAATTTGAGGATAATGAGTTATGACTTAAAAATTCCTGTCACATGCAATGTCAATTCAATACAGTGCCCTCAACATAATACTGTATATGATGTCAGTGGTGGGGAGAGGAATCCCACTCAGGGAAAAACTCTCGCATTAGTAGTCTAAGCCAACATTGTTAAACTAAATTCTTAACATGATATTCTTTGGAAAAAAAACCAATATAGTAAATATGTTTAAGTAAGAAAAAAAAGAACAGATCCTGCATCTTGGTGCATGGCTATGATATTGCATGTCAAAAGCATACAGGATACAAAAAATTACATAAAGACAATATATTAAAGCTTTACCAGATAATAATTTGACTATACTATACTTGTGAGTTACAAATTCGACAATTTTAACTACTCTAGGGACACACAAAGGAGGGGAGGAGGATAGTTCCTGGCAGTAGCAATGACATTATGAAGCTCCAAATACGTGACATCCCATAAACCCTTGCCTACCCCCATTCCGCATGCTAATTTCAAAGTTATAATAAAAAAAATGTTGTCTATCCTCTATACAATTCAACTCAGTATCCAACGACCAGCATATCATGATGATTTCTCTCAGAGGAATGAAAATGGAGTGAATATGCCCTTCTATTGTTTTAGTATTTGATTTACATCAGAAACTAAATTAGAATCACAAGGCAAATTACTCCTCTCGAGTAAACCTAAGTTTTAATTCCCAGTTTAGAGAATGAAGCATCTTAATCACACTAAGAGTCACCTTTTAATTACCTTACCACATACAAATCTAGCAGCTATATATTCTAGACTACAGATATACTATGTACCCCTCCCTCCATTTATAAATCCAGGTTGTGCCCCTGATTACAGGGTTCAATTAAAATCTACGTGCTACAGAAAATATACAAAAGCATTAAAATAAGTGGAACTTGTTTCAAATTTGCACATTAATTTGCTAACACCTTTAAGGCCTTCACCAAATAAATGACACTTTTTTTTAACTTCATATAAATTTATTCCCATTTCTATATTTACAAAATCAGTATGATAAGTTAGTCTCTTTTTTACAAATATATCCTACACTTTCCTAGTAACGGAAACTGATAACGAAAACGGAATTTTCAATTAAATTTTACATTCAATTTCTGTTGGTCTAGCTTTACAAGAAATGAAAACTGAAATTAGCGTCGTACAAATGAACCAGTTTGAAGCAAAACAATATTTAGTGAATTTGATTTTTTTGTATTTATCACCTGAAATTTCAGCTATGCTTTCCTAGAAAAGAATCTGAAAAAATACGGAGTAAATCAATTAATGCATAAAGAAAAAAAACTGTTTTTTTATGAGGAAAGAAAACGAACACTCAGTCCCTGTCAGTTTTTCTTAGCATCTTCAATTGCTGAAAAGAAAAGTTGAATTCGTTTCCTCTCCCCTCACCCCAACATCTTTGTTCAACTCAAAAATTGTGCTCAGATATTTTGTGCATTAAATAGTGTAGCTGTAAACACTTGAAATGATACCACGTGACAAAACAAAAACAAATTCACAACAACAGACTTTTTATTTAAATTTTTTTTATATTGTACGCAGCGGTTTCAGTTTCCATTTCTAGGCAAGAAAAGCAGGACCAACAGAAACTGAATGTAGTTATAAAACCGAAAGCTTTCGTTCCATTTCTGTTTCTAAAAATGAGTAGATTAACACAAACAAAATACCGATAACCGTATTACTGGTAATGGTTGCATGATATAATGAACAAGTTTTATACAATATAAATAATTAATGCAAATAAACACTGATTAACTTTAATAAAATTATTGCCATCAAACACCTTGCTGAATGCTTCAAACTTACAAAAATAATTTGACAAAGCATCAGCCTAATAAAATTAAAAATAAGAAAGCAACATATGACTGCTGCCATAAAGAGGTCCTATGGTCAAAATACAAAAATACTATAATTTGGTTCCATCCCGGGGTAGGCCTCCAAGCAAGAGTATGCAAGTTAACATTCTCATTTATTTAGACATGTTTTAGCCTTTGAAGTATATAAACAAACTATCACCATTTTATATTAAACAATAAATATATATTAAAGTGTATATTTGCAATAATATAAACTTTTCTTGATTTATCGAAAGACAAGTTTTTTGGTAGCAACGTTTTATCAAGTAACTGGAACCGCAATATCTTCTTGGAAAAAAATTTCCCTGAAATTCTTGATAGAAGGTCACACTTGCAGAGATCTTCAGCAAAACCTAATCTTCAGGTGTGCTCTAGAACAAGAATAATAATCAAATTTAATATGGTACATTAACAAACTTTTGCAATTTAAAAAATAACTAGATTATAACTAATATATACCATTTATCCAGTCTCTAATATGCATCATTAGGCCATGGCCTAATATTCTGTACAGAAAACCTACAAAAGCAAACGTGAACGACAGGCCGATACTGCCAACATACAAAACAAAAATGGTCACTATACCATATTTTTGTTTCCCAGTTGCCAAATTGCGCCAAAGTGCGAGTATAATATTAATGTTGTGCAAAGCTGCACAACATTCGGTACAATGACAGTGCCCAATTTTGGTTGGAAGCATGGTCTGTCTAAATGTGATCGTTTAACATGCCAATGGAATATAGGCCTATAGCTTAAAAGTAGGCCTCAATTTCTACGAACAATTTCTGAATATAAATTGGCACAATGCACATAGATTTCATTGAAATTTCATATACAGTGAACAAAACAACTTAATTTGTATATTACATGCAAAATGTAACGGGCTATTTGAACTTTCACATTCCATAAGAGCTGCTGCTGATATGAAGCTGTTTTAATTCAATGCTGGCACTGACATCCTGTATCCAACTATTCACCAATTCTCGATGCACATGATATAACCATTGAGGCAGTTCTTCATTACTTCACTTGCAAAAATCAGCAACCGGTTGTGATATTGACGGTACACAAAAAGATAGATGGTCTCCATACGTCGAAAAATGAGAAATAAAATAAGATGGAAAACAATTTCACTTTCATGCTGCATACATTTTCATAATTACCGCTTCCAGATTACATTATAACCTTAAACATGATAGATTTAATTTATAGCAGCGATCCACAAGATTTGATTTTGCAAAGTGCATCTAGAATCTAGAATCATAAATCTAGGATCTATGCACTTTTATAACTATATAAGTAATCGTACAACAAGATTCCCTTATCTTACCTAAACAAATACATTTGGAAATGCTTTTCGGATTATTGATTTATAGCCCAAAACTGAGGTCAACTAGGTTAATGGGAGATATCGAGTAGGTTGTTAGTTCCCCACGGGAGAAAGTCTGTGACCCCACCCAACTCCAGTTAGCATGGGGGGCTCCATTGTTCCATTGAATCCATAAGAGATACGAGTATTATATGGATAGTATCACTTATTATTCTGGTACATTAAGTCACTATTGATACCCCTCATTTAGCCTCATTGTAAACTGTCAAGAGATTTTGGTACTTGGTCCTTACAATTCGTTTGAACCGGATAGTCGGGATTTAAGACCTCGGCTCTTGAAATCTAGATTTTTCCATCTTTTTAAACTTAGGACCTAAAACGGTGACAAGCTCTGCACTTTGCATGTGTGAAGGTGGTGGGCATTGGGCCATTTTGGATTTTCAATTTTGATCGCCATCTTGAATTTCTTGGTAATGATAGAATGGCAGGACAGTGTGTTCTGATGTTTAACACTTGGATTCTACATAAGCCGCCATCTTGTATCTCCGGATTTTTATTGAGCAGTGGTGTAACGAGGGGGATGGGAAGGGGGGGAGGGACGACAATGAGTAATGGGTGGTCCACCCAGGGCGCCTCACTTTGAGGCTCAGGAATGGGGGCTCCAAATTTTGGTGTTCTGCACCCACAAATGGACTCTTTATTTGGGTATCTGCCCAGGGTCCTATTTACCCTTGCTATACCACTGCAAATCTATAGCCTCTAAATCCACATTGTTCTACTTTATAAATGACCACACCTTACAAGCAATGGTATCGTATCCATAGAGGCATACGGTAGACGTATCAGTGTCACATCGTATTGCAATGCATCATATTGTTAATACTATGGAAATAGCATAATGAAATATGGTAACGTCTGTGACAAATCCTTAGGCCTACTGTTATGATGAAGTTTATAATTATTTTTTGCTTTCAATTTATACCATATAAGTACTTACATGCGTGGTAAATGTAAATGATATAATTTCAATTATTTAATAAATAAATTGCAGTTATTTAATAAAATTTATAATATAGTGCAACTGGCACTCGCAAAACGCTTTGAGAGTGTCAGTTGCTCTACTCTAATGATAAGCTGTCGTGAAGTATAGTAATTTTGAATGTTTTGGGTGCAAAGCTATCAATATAACCCAAAAGGTGTCACCTTACATGTTAAAGATGATTTCTTATTGACATCATGGGGTAATTTGTAAGGTTAAACCATGTACAGTATCCAATCTAGAAGGTTATGCAAAATCATCAGAAGTGTTTCAAACTTGGTGGGCGTGTTCTAATGTTTAACACAAGGATTTTCACTTTTGACCACCATCTTGAACTTCCAGAAATTTGTCTAATGATAGAATCACAAGACTTTTTCTTTGAGGGTGTGTTCAGACATTAATTTAACACTAGGCTTTTCACTACACTACATTCCAATAACTTAATAACAGATATGGCCTATACTTAATGCAAATAATAATTATTTTTATACAGAAAACTTTTTACTCAATAAGAGCTGTACTGCTTCTCCTGTAGATGTCAGGGTAGTCATAACAATGACTGCCCTTGGTTTCCACCTCTAGGCATAAATGAGAAATAATTTCTATCAAGAAGCACAATATGCCAAGCTACAAGCCTATAATCTGCTGGCATTTTAAATACTGTATCTAAGCCTGTGGTTATAATTTCAGGGTAGGGGCTGTGCACAAATTATGTAAAGC
>JAQIXP010005620.1:0-10268 GCA_034700285.1 Proteroiulus fuscus
ACAATTGCTTCCACACGCCTGGGATATCAAGATGGCGACCTATGACATCCCAAATGTGCAATTTTCGCCACGTGGATATGTGTCATTTAGCTTTCGCGGTCTTTCAACACGCGTGCCCCCTGGAACTAACATTTTAGCACCAGATTTGAATATATAAATGCAAATTAATGCATTTTCACCATTTCACCTGTATTTAAGAATTAATTCGCCTGATAACATATTACAGTAACCTCAAAATTCGCCAATTCAAGAGAACTAATTCTAGTTCTCCCAAACCACTAGAAAAAGGTTAAGAAACCCTATTTCTCGCCATTTCACCTGCACATCATGCATTTTCTCCCGGAAAAGCACAATATTTAGAATTTATGCGCCCAAAAATAAAAATTGAAAATTCACCCGAACAGTTACCAAACTGTGCATCATATTAAAATGCATGGATCATTTTGAGGGGTAGACGCCCTGTCGCCACTTGAGCTTGTACCTGCTCCTCTACCGCTCCAAGGGCTGGCAAACTCTAGGTACTTATTTCATCCAATCTGAACCCCTGTTTTCGCCCTTCTTCCCAACTGGGATCACGTTCTCTCTCCGGTTTCACCCAGTCTGGTCCATGCACCATGCACATATGTTGCTCATACTCCTGAAAATGTCTGTCCTGTCCCTGTTGGACGTTAACACCAATGACATTTCTCCTTCCAGAATCCGGTACCGTCGGTCCTTCCTTCCAGAGTCCCTGTTGATTCCATAGATCCACCCCTATTTGAAATTCAAACTGCTCCACGGCGGGCGGCTCTGGTTCTGGTTGCACCTCCACCATCTGCACGATAGGCACTGCTACATGCCCATCCGCAGTTTTCGTTATTTTCAGCTTGATGGGGGCTTGCTGGTCTTCATACTTCTTCAGCCTCGAAACATGTTGAACGGTTTGCCTTCACCTGCCCTGAACATTCACGTATTCACACGTGTAGTTCAGTCCATCTGCACTGACACCCACCACCTTAGCTGGACCCTTGTACGGAGGTCGCAACTTCTTCGCCAGTCCTTTGACACTTTCCAAGTCCTCGACCAACACCAGGTCATACATGTCAAACGCCATATCCCAGTCAATACGGTCGTAAGCTTTCTTCTGCTGCCTTTGACTATTGGCCAGCTTTGCCATCGCTCTTGTCCGCACTCTCCACCGGAGGCTCACCTGCTAACAACAAAGGAGAGGGTACCACACGTACATCGTAGGAGCGAGACTAACTAACCCTTTTGCCAAGCATACACCATGTTTTTCCAGCAAATCATGTGTCGGCTCCACCAGAGTATGCTCACCCTTTATTGGTGCCGGCTCAAACCGCAGTTTTACACCCATCTGAGTCCTCGCCGGTATCCGTGTTGGCTCTCTTACATGCAATAACAATTGCACCACCTGTAAATCCTCTTCACATAGGCCGCCGACATCGATGGTCGCCATGTTGTTTTCCGGTAAATCTACGATAACCGGGCTATCATCCATGTCATCAATAATTTTGTCAACAACCACCTCCACGGCCCCATCATCGCAAACGTCTCGGTTGCGAAGCGTAGGCTCCGCATCAATGGCCGACATTAGAAGATACGTGTCTCGAAAGTACACCGCCGGTTTCACCAAATCGATTATTAAGCCCGCCTTCTTGCCAAAGTCCGTACCAAGGACACAGTGTTCGCCGTCGGACACTTGGTGTCGTCCATCACAAAAAAACGGTGCTTAAATTTTTGCATCGCTAGTTGGACCTCCAGGGTCACCACGCCAACGATGGGTATCCGCGTCTGAATCATACTTAACACCCGAAACGATTTTCCAGGTTTAACATCACACAGCACGCCACGCAATTGACTCTTGCTGATGACAGACACTGACGTGCCAGAGTCGACAATTGCATCCCTTTCATGGATCTGCTGAATGATTATGTTGACACGCGGAAGACGTTCATCAAATTTGGCACCCTGTTTGACTTCCGCAGGTTTTGAAGTCAAGTCGAACGTAACCACCTTTTTCGCCGTCTTCATACCCGGTTTTGTTAACGGGTCCGGGCCATCAACGGACGGTGTCAAAATCCCTTGCTGCTGGCGCTGCATCTGGAGCATCATTACGCTCCCACCACTCGCCGCGCTCTTAGGCTGCTTATAACCCCTTGGCTTCGAACAATCACGCAAAAAATGGCCCTCTTCACCACAACGATAGCAAATCGTGCCCGTTTTTCCACTTCTGCACTCCGCTGATATATGCCCGGGCTTGCCACACTGGTAGCAATGAATCCTTAGACCAGATTTACTCCGGTTACGATCACCTGCTGGTCGTACTGATGGTTCTTGTTTTCCCCCGCTCGCCTGTTTGGGTTTAACCGCCTCGGCACTAGCCACTGGTGGCTGCGCCCGTTCCTTCGGTCTACCCCTAATTTAATTTGCCGGTGGTTTTTCTGTCTTCTCCGCATCGAGTACCTCCTCAATGGACACCGCCAACTTCAGAAAAGACTAAAGTGTCCTGCGGATGTCCAGCCATCCTGTTGATAAGCGGAGTATGCAAACCTTTCTTCAGCTCGTCCAAGAGATCCTTTAGAGCGACTACTCGACCACCCCGTTCTAACAAACGTACTTTGTCGGTAATATAACGCCTGACCAACTCGTTTGGGCCCTGCACCCTCGCCTCCGCAATTCTTTTCCAATCCTGTTCGAACGTCGGAGACCGAAAATAATTGAGGAACAAGCCCTTCGTATTCTCCCATGTTCCGCTGGCAATCTCGGCCAAATTCGTCGTGTGCCAATCGGCCGCTGAACCCACCAAAGTACGATGAAAGCTGTCGTTCTTTTCCTGGTCGCTCCAATGCTCCATCAGAGCTTTTGCCTCGTACGCCGCAATGTGGTCATCCGGGTCGCCCAATCCATTATACGTAGAAAACACCAGAGTACCACGCTCTTTTCGAGCCACCCCAGGTCGACCAACCTGCAACGCCTGTACCTGGTCTTCGAGCAAATTAATCTGCTCCACCTGGCGGACTTGGCAACCTGTGAGAGCTTGTACCACTTCTGCCATCTGATCGGCAAATCTCACCTGCGATTCCAAAATGGTATTTTGGACATCCACCATTCCCGCCATCTGATCATCATGGGCCGTCAACAATGCCCCAATCGAAGCTCGAGTTTCTGCCATCTGGGTCAACCCCTCTCCATGTACTCGAGCCAACATCGTCATATGCGCCAGGAAATCCCGAAGCTCCGCTTTGTCTTCACCATCCTCTCGTCCTCTTTCCGCCATCGGAGTGCTTGCGGTAACCACCGAAGAGCTGTCTTCGTAGTCGTCTTCGTCACCTTCCGAAATATCCGGAGTATCACGCAACTCAGGCGACTCGTAAACACGCCTCCTAGCAGCTACTAGTTCACCTCTATACAACGCCCGGTAATCACATGGCTTGTTCTTCGCTGACTCCTTCCTTGGATGATTCTCCCTTATACCAACTGAGAACAGCACAGTCGAAGTTGATGAGATGTCCGACCCAATTTCAGATGGAGGATCACCCTTTTTGCTCCCTTTACTCATGTACAGGGCTTAATGCCAGCCCCTGTACCGCCAGAGTAACTTTACACCAAAAGGCCTAACCAACTAAGCCTTTTCTCTAGATCCAAAATGGCGTCGCCCATGTGTGTAACACAAAAACGCCTCTAAATTGCCAAATTTTGGATCCATTTCGCCTGAGTTTCGCTGCAGAGCACCCAGCAATGCAGGGAAACACTCGCCTGTTAGATTCAAGGGCGTACCTAGCTAGTAGACCTCGCCCTTGAACGCCCGAAAATTCGAAAATTATTAACCAAAAATTCAGAATTTCAGTCCAGTATTACTATACTCACACCTGTAGTGGACGTAATGGTAATAAGACAGGATAACAAGGTGCTACCCCGCACCTCCACCATGTAAGATGCGTAGCTTCAGATGTTTTACAGAAATTTTCCCTTTTACCTGTAGAATTCCAATACACCACTTCCCTAAGTATAATCAGACTCACTCACTTATTCTTAATAGAAAATAGCCTGTTTATTTACACTCACTATACAATTTGTACACCCAAATTCACTCGACCATCCACACTCATCCATACATAGGCCAAGACTGATTCTTCCAAAGATGGCGCCCAGCATCATCAGTGAAAGAATTCGGCCAGTCATGTGACCAGAATTCCTTCCCTGATGACGCCTAAATCCACCCACTCACCCTGTGACGCTTCCTATGTAAAACCCTGCGTACAGGGTGAGTTTGGGGCACCATCTTACACATGTCCCCATACAGCCTCTGGTTCCATCGGAAATTCCAATTGTTGGTCTTTTCATTTGTTGTCAGTTTCACTCACTAGATGGCGTTGAAAAAACTGAGGCATCATGACTCGGCAATTTGGACGTCATGATTCTTGGAAGGCAGGAATTTTGGCCCATTCCACATTATTGTTGTTCTCATTACTTCTGAGAATGTGGTAATTAGGGTCATCAACAGGTAGTGTGTCCAATTGGTTAAATTGCAAGTCTTCTAGAATGTTCCATGACTCCAACCAATTAGACACACTTTTGGATGGAGTACAAAAGCCCTTGTTCCAGTGGCTATTTCCAGTCTGGAGCCTATTTTCTGTACTTCGTTTGCTGTTGCTTCTCTGCTGTACCTATCGTCATGGCTTCTTGTTCTCGTTCATCGGGACTGGTAAGATTATATTTTCATTCATCTTCTGGATAGTCTTTTTGTCCATTAGTCGGGAATTGTCATTCATATCTTTTTATGAATAAGATTACTTTATTGAATGAAATTCCTAAAGGAAAAGTCTATTGGGAAATTCACATTCATGTATATTTTGTGAATGAGTCTTTTTGGTTCCCTTATTGGTTCTCCTTCATCGAGGCTCTTTTGTATATGGCTTTTTAGTCGATGTCCCCAGCCAATTGGTCCCAGACTGTTTATGGGTTCACAATCACCAGAAACAACGATCTCTTCTCATTTTATCGTGCGGCCGATCCTGCCATCATGCTCTTTATCGACCGTGAGGACAGCAATATCTCCGCTGGTGTACTCTATGCACACCTTTTCGGCCTTCTTCCCCAGGTGCAGAACCTGACCAGCCGGGAACTCATCCGGGAACGGTACGAAGCATTCATGGAGGCCCGGAATCTCAGTGGCTATATAATGTCACTTCCCGGCCGTGTATTTCTTCTTCCGGGTGGATCTCTGACAACCACTCGTGCTCCAATGTTTGGTGGTCCGCCGTGCCGTCGCGATCCCGAAAATGGGGAACCGGACGACAAGGAGCCCCCTTCGGCCTCCACAGTGTCTGCTCCAACCAATGGCCACAATGCCTAAGATGTGCCACCGCTTTGGACTTTCTACCCCGGAACCCTGGATCCCAACATAGACAAGTGGATCCACCAGGCAAAATGTCCATTGATATAGGCCCAGCGGATGGCCCACATCAAACAAGTAGTCAAATTTGGCACTCTGTCCACATAAACAGTTTCCTGTTGTCCGTGTAATAAGAAATGGTCGTCTATGTATGCTATGCGCTCTAGGGATATCCAATTCCCATCAGGGAATGTTGATATCCATTGTATCCCTAACTGGATAAGACTCCATGGGTTCACTTCAATGACAACCGAGTACTGCAATGGGAAATCGATTAGAATTTATTATTTAAAAAAACTTATATTTAAGGCTTAAAAAATTTGTTAAATTCACTACATATACATATATATACTTACTCTCAAGGATTATCCATTGGCGAATCAACACTGAATCTCTTATCTTCAAAACGTCAACTGTCCAAATTCTGCCATTCTGGCAAAAAAAATATACAACTTGAATAATAATTTGTATAAATTTGAAAGATAAAATTAAAACTGACAATTAAGCCTACACTCACTATTTCCAATTCTACATTGTAGTAATCAGACTGAGTTAAGCTGGTGTAAATGATTGTGAGATCTCGAGATTGGCTCATACGAGTTTGATGCTGATTTTTTTTATTTCAAAAATGAGGTGTAGTTTGGAAAAAACCTTTTTTGGGCCACAAAATATTGTTTGTTTTTAAAGCATAAAAACACAAAATTTTGGACGTAAAATTTCGTTCCATAGCCTTACTACCATAAGCTTTTCCGAGAGCTTGCACACATTCTCCCTAGATGGCGCCACTAATCAGACTGATCTATCTTTATTTTGTTATGAAAGCCGCCATAGGCAGCTTTCAAGAGTGTAGTCTAGCCTCCAGTAAAATTGTACAATTCGTCTATTGGGATTTAGGCCTACTTACTTTTAGCTATACCTTATCTAACTTATATATTTAACCCTATCTCTTTTTATTTTTTTACTTCCTTGTAGGCCCTTTTTGGTTTAGTGTTTGAATATATCTATATAGGCTTATTTACGTTTTGCACATGGCTAATGCTATACATGTTGTTGAGTCAACTTTTTTATGCATCTTCATTTAGATCAACATTAAACAATTTAAATAAAAATTTGATGATTGTTTAATAATTTAAATAGTTTAATTAATCAAACAAATTTTATATTATATACATACATACACTAAAAAGTAGGTGTCTAAAATAGGCTTTATATATAAATATAAGGCATTATAGTCAACATAACATAAAGCCCATAGCATCACAATTTTATGATTATTTTTTGTTTGAATTTATGGTCAATAAATTGAGGGTCCATATATTTTCTACTTGTGAATGAAGCCATCGATATATATGAGTGATTCCATCTCAACTGTACAATTTGATTTCCTTTAGCAAAATTTATTCAAATTTCAATATTATTATAAAAATATTACTATGTTTATTACTTACTTAAATATGATGTAAGCAATCAGTTTTAAATCTGACAAAAAACAAATACTAATAGTAAAAAAATTAAATGCACTAAAATGTCATTACCATCTGCTGTTATAAGTGCCAATTCTTAAATGCAAACTGCTTAAATTTGCACAGAAAAAGCATTTAAGCAAGAACTATGTTTTTAAATTACAAGTTTCACTTTTGCATTAATCAATTCTATTATATTTTTTTATGTAAGAAGAGTATATTTTTTTAATTAATTAATTAAATGTGTCCCGTAACTTTTTTGTCATTACCTTCCAGTGTCATAAATTCATTCACAATGTCATCTAGATAGCGCTAGAAACATTTTTACACTTACAAACTTTTGCACCATATGTTTATTTGTTCAGAAATAACAATATATTGATTAAATTCATTTCATAGCAAAAATCGCAAAGTTTTAAAGTTCAAAAAAGCTAGGTTATGTTTTCTATGGTCATTACCTTCCACCATTGGTATTAAAATCTGGTATTAATAATGTGCTGATCAATTGGGATTAAGGGATTTGGGATTGGGATTTGGGAATAAGGGATTTTGCTCTCCCTAGAGAGTGAAAATATGGGTCAGACAAATTGGTCTGGCACGCAATGGGTAACCTCAATGAGGGCAGTGTCCCCCGGGGAACAGGCAATATGTCTAGCCAGTCGCAGCTGAAAGGGGCCTGTTTAAGCGGAATACGTAACCCTAGGGCAATGTTCAGTACCGCATCCGGGGCGCCAATAGCGACCCTAGGATGAAAAAATAACGGCAAACAAGCTGCAGAACTTACTATTACGAAACCTTCAGGGCGGGCGCCGTCAATGTTGACGGGCATGAGTTGGACCACTGGCGAGAGCCGCGGGTCCCGCGGTCCTAGCAATGGTAGTCCTGAAATCCGCATCCTTGGTTCGAGGATGGGGGGCCTTGCCCGTTTTTTGAATTCACGCGGTTGTCACGATATGAACGACGATTTGGGTGATAGCGCCGAGCGCCACTTGGCAGCTTTGGGACCAACTGCGGTATCGCTCGCACCTCCTTTATGGTAGCAACAATTCCCCACCGAATAGTATGGTGTGGTTTGGATATTCGCGATCACAAAGGGCAGCCACAGGGGCATCCAAAAATGGACGCACAGCCGCACGCTGCTCAATATAGAGCTGACGAAAAAGAGTCGCTACTGCCATGGACAAGGTGGTCAAATCCTGGAAGATCGGAATCGATGGAGGGTGGAAAACTGTGGGATCAATTAAAAAAAAAAAAAAAAAATTTAGAATCAGGGAAAAAAAACAATAATTTTGATCCCATTTTCAGAAATTTAAGGTAAAAATTAAAAAACTTTTAAAAGTTTGTTTTACGATGTTACGAGTGTGGACTCTTTGGTCATCGTGCTGTTGCCTGTAGGAGTAAAGATGGACCGGTTTGCTTTTGTTGCAAACAAAGAGGACATTTCATCAAAAATTGTCATGTTTTGCATCAGGAGAGTTGGAACTGATCAGTTTGCATTTTGCGATGCTACAAGTGTGGGGAGATGGGACATGGGGCAGCCAGATTTAAGTATGTCTTAGGCCCAGTGTGTTTCTGGTGCAAACAACCTGGCCATGTATCATGAGAATGCCCCCTATGGAAGAGCATCAACAGGAGTCAAGGCGATGATGTGAGCTGTAATGCTAGGTGCACTGAGGGTGTTACACTTACTAAGGAGATGCCTGTGGGAGAGAAACCACAGAGTTTAAAGGAACAAACCAAGGTCATGTCTTGTGTGTGTGTGGACAAAGAGGTCATATTGCAAGTTATTGCCCTGGGAGGCGGACAGAGGTGTTCACTAGGAGCAGAAATTGGAAGTCCTACTATGGAGAGCCAACAGGAAATGGATGCAGAAGAGAACAATGAGCAAGATGGCAGTGGAGTGGCCAGGAGCGAGTTGCAGCATGAAACAGACTGTCTCTGCCTTAACTGTAACTCCTATCAAGAAGCTGTAAAGGAAAGCTGTATACATGCAACGTTCTTTTACATCAAAATCCATGTGTTAGCCACACTGTTTTTTGCTCCTCGTAATCATTTGATATCTCCGTTAGATTTTGTCATCCAGACATAATCTATACATTGAAATTTGCAAAAAGGAATTCTGCACAAGACTGTGTAAGTAGTTTTAAATTCGGTTAAGTACTTTTAAAATTATTAACGTTTTTGTGTTGCGCTGATTTTGTTAGTAATTTGAATTCTTTTTTTGGCGATTAACTTTTCTTTTTTGAGTAATCTATCAATAACTCAGCTTAATTTTGTCACTTAGACACTCTAATAATCAAAATTTGCAGAAATTAATTCTCTACAAGTGTATGTTAGTAGTTTTAATTTCGGTTATAGATTTTTAAAATTAGTAATGTTTTTGTGAAAATGCGGGGTTTTTCAAAATGTTGCTTTATCATTTTTTGTGATTTAGTATTCAGAATGTCCAAAACTCCTACTGTAGCCTCCACCATTAGGACTCGTTCTAAGACTAAGACTGCTAGTGAAGAGATTGCAGCTTTGAGAGGGGAGATTGAGGTGCTTAAGTTACTGTTCCAAAAGCAGCCTGCTGGTGAAGAGATGGGGACAGTCTTTTGCAAAATAGCCAGGATCTCCACACCGGTAACATTACCATCGGGTCTCTCTTCCGCGCATGGTGTCCTCCCATGACTTCCGCCCCTTGACTAAAACAGGGTAGAGTTGGTTGGGTTTAGCAGGACTAGATACCTTTTTACCTATCTGCTTCGATCTGTCCATCCATCCACCAGCAACTTTTCCCTTCACCCCGGTTTCTTCGGGTTTTAATGATAGGTCTTCAGGAGCATTTTCCTGCTTCTGCTTCAACTCCCTAGCTTTCTTTATGGTTCATCTTTCGATTGCCAAACCTGACTCAAACAATTCTTTTAGGGTCGCCATACGTGTAGCTCCTAGCTTTGAATACACGTCCCGACGTAGGCCATCTTGAATATAGGTAACCAGTTCAAGCTCTGTCACGGCTGGCTGTACCCGCTTCTAAAGGCGTATCTTTTCATTGGATGACTAAATAGGTATGACGGATCCCTCGGATCCGTATACGTCATACTTAACTTCGTAATTTCTGTGCTCTTGTCTTGACACCTACTGTTTCGGCTCCCACTGGTTCAACTGTCCAATGTCAGATGGGATCACCCACTTTTGGCGTTGACGTCACTGGTGCTCCAAACAATTCTTCCTCACTGACACTTTCTTTGTCTTTTGCTTTACGCCCTTTTTTTGGTGGCATAAGAAACAAACTTAAAGGCCAATTCAGTTCCTGCACGTCAATACCGGTAGAAACTACCCCGCACCTCCACAATGTGAGGTTTGCCCGGGGGGTAGCTAGTCTTTTTGGTAAAATAACTCACAAAAGTGGTAGAGTGGAGGGATTTTTG
>JAQIXP010005621.1:0-10268 GCA_034700285.1 Proteroiulus fuscus
AAAGGTCATTTTCTAATATATAGGCTATATATATATATATATATATATATATATATTATATATCATACGCCCTGGATGAGTCCGGTTTGAAAAGAATGCAAAAAAGCCTCGATTTCGGGGCCAGTCCTCGCAAGCTCGGACTTTAGCCCCTCTACCTCGGCGTTTTTGCATTCTGTTGAAACCGGACTCCCGAGGTCGTATCCTATACATAATCATGTATATGGGTATCATTATAAAGAGGAAACTGGCATTATGATAAAATCACAAATGTTTTTTTTTCAGTCGAGTCTCTTGGGTTAGTAATGCAAGTGAAGGTTTTTCATTGGAATATCCAGCTATTTCTCTCCATGCAGTATCCAGAGATCACAGAGCCTATCCTGAAGAATGCTTATATATGATGATTGATGCAAACTTAGATGAAGGTAAATGCAGTGAAGTGTTGCATTGTAAGTTCACTCAATAAGTCATAAATAAGATTTTCACATTGTCAAGAATTTCTTATCCAAATCTGGTTTTATTGGCCTTTAACAAGAATTAACCAGCAATTTGTGGTCATTATTTAATAATATCCAAAGGTATAGTATTCTCGTAGGTGCCTGTATCACAGACCCTCCTAAAAACAATTTTGCCTGCTGGTAGGGGTATTGTGGTTACCGAATTTATTTAATAACCTCTAGCCTACTTTCTTTACTTTCTTTCTGTCATAAAATTTTCAAAACTAAGAGAAAGAATGCTGGTCAATGGGAATTAAGCCTTGCAACTTGCATAGCCAAATTGTTACCAAATTGTTACCGTCAATGCTTAGTTTGCACTTCTGTTGTGTATCACTGAACTTAATTTACTGTTCGATTTATTTTAATAGATTGTATAACTAGTGTAAATCACCAAATAGTAGCCCAGGATGCTAGTCTGTGAAATCCCTCCCTGGTACTATTTGAACCCCAGCTACTATTATTCAACTTTACTGGTAAACCCCGGCTACTATTTGGTCATTTATGGCATTGTCTCTCATTAGGCTATTAGCTTGAATTTTTTTATTATAGGCCTACTGTCTCTCACATTTCTTTCCCTTAATTTACTGCTAAATAAGAACCATTATTGTTCAAGTAAATCAGAGGTTACTACAAAATGTAACTTATAAAATATCTGCTAAAAAGCCTGCTATTTCCACAGATGTTTTGTTTTTATAATTTTGTATGATAGTTTTGAGATTTAGTCTAAAACCACTCATTTATAATCATTACATATACCAATTGTAGGAAGAGAAGAACAAGAATCTGAGAGCACAGAAGAGCAACATGATTATGAAGATATCACAGAAATTCGATTTATACCAGACAACAAGACAATGCGTAAGTAAATTTCAAAGTCAATTAACCATGTATTAAATTTTTTAAATTAACATTATCCCTTTGTCTTTTGAAGTTGAAGCTCTGTTTCATGCAATGTCAGAGTGCCAAGCTTTACATCCAGATCCAAATGACTCAATATCAGGTTTGTTAAAACATCCATTAATCCATTATAACATTAGATAGAGAATTGTTTAACTTTTTTTCCACCACACTTGCCTTCCGTGGCTGCATTTTCAGCTAATATACTTATTCTTAGTCCCCTTACAACTGATTACTAATAAATGTTATTCTAAGAGTAATACATACTATCTAGATATGCACTGCTTATGCTTAGCAAGTAGTTTTTTTACCAACTTTTGAAACAACCAAAAATAACTAAATTGCTTACAAGTTTAGGACATTATGTATTTTGTTCCTCAGTATAACATTTTGTGCAAATTCTTGACCATGAGTGTTATGCATTTATGGACTTGCAACTTTTTCTGTATGTTGTATGGTTTTGCGCAAATCCTTAACCATGATAAAATATTTATTAGCACCTGGAACTTTTATAATTGAAGAGCGGAGATCAACATCATTTGAGTCCAGATTTCTTGTTTTGAAAGAAATGCATTTAGAAAGAAATCAGATTTATTTCATTAAAATTAGTTATTTTAAAATTCTGAGCTTGCTTTTTAAGATAGAAACTTGAGCTTTGGTATGCACATTTACATTTTGGTTCCATTGAAAGAAATATAACAGTTCTGAGTCCATTTTAATTTATTCCAACAATACTCAAAATTTTGCACATAGTAATTCTTGCAATTTTAATCTTCAGTGGTCAAATGAGAAACGTTTCCCTATATTACCCCAATTTTTTTATTGATTTAGTGGATAGAACAACACTTTATTTGTAAATATCTCAAGTTTCAGCAAAAATATTCACGTGATTTTTGTTCGCTGCTCTTTAATTCTACAACTAATGCCGGTTCCAACAAGTTTGCGATCTCGGTGGGTCTCCTCACAGATTTTATGACTGCTTACAATTTGCCTTGCATGTAGGCCACTGAGAGTTCTGCATCTCACATGGAAGGCCAATGCAAGCATTCATATAGAGCTGCTGCTAAGTGACTTGCTGTGGTCTCAGACCTTGTTGAAATCTACTATAAATGCTCTCCTATTTTACAATGATAAAGCATTTATGATGTACTTTTTGTTATTTCTTAGAAGAAGATGATGATGATGAAAATAATGGTTTTGAAGATGCTAGTGATGTGGCAATTGACAGCGATTTTCTTGGCCGTAATGGAGGTGATGTAGAATTATTGACCCCTACATGCAAAAAGGATCATTTTTTAATTGAGAAATATTTGCAGATGGTAGAGGGGACAGCGAGTTTGAACCAATGGATGACAGTCAGTTCGAAGATGCTGAACCAGAGCACTAAAAGAAATCTTCATCTTGCTAGGTTATTTAGGTATTTTTTATCTCAAAACGTTTATTCTTTATGTAAGTACAATTAAACCCAGTTTTCTGTTAAAAAAATATTTTGTATTACTTAACTGTTAAAATAATTGGAGCCAAAATCATCAAGATGGCAATAATTTTTATCTTAACTGCAGTTGCAGAGTGTCAATAATTTTTATAGTAACACTAAACAAGAGAAATTTCACATCACTTGATAACAAATCATATTCTGTACAGAATCCTCAGTTTCAAACAACAATTCCATAATTTCACTCGATAATCATAGGTTGTAAGGTTGCCATATTGTCCAATAGCTCAGTTGCCTTGGATTTGATTGTATCAATATCTTTATCAAGATGATTTACTAAAAAAAAGAAATTTTAATTAAAAATGGAAAAATTATAGTTTGTTAACACTAATGATGATGAATGTAGAATTCATCCTTACATCCAGCATCTTTAAAGCACCTTTCCATTTCAAGCAGTGTGTCAAGCATTTCTTGATGATTTCTCACAAGATTATCCAAACGGTGTTTTGCCCGATAAGAATGGGCAATTGCTACAGCTACCTATGAATCAACAAGTGTACATTAATTGCTCAGTTTACTAGCAATAAGAATTTTGAAATGGAAGAGAAAGAAAACTTACTTCATTTATTTGTATTTGAAGTTCTTTTAGTTTCTCATCAAGCATACTTTCATCGACCATTTTAAATTTCGTGTCTCGTTGAATTTTGTCCTCAGGAAGTAACACATTACTGGGAATATGTAGAATATAACTCAGAAGGTACAACTTGAAATAGAAACCATATACTAGCATAATTTGATATACTTTACAGACTTAGAAAAAGAAAGTAAACAACAATACACACCTCGAGTTTGTCACATATTTTGTTCACAGATTTCATAATGTCAACTCGTAAACCTTCACATCCTTTCTTAATAGATTCCTTATCAGTGGCATTATACTATAAATACATTTAACATATTAGACTGTTGGTTCATTATATACAGAGGTCCATAAGTCACAAGACCCAAGTACACAGTAACAATTGTGAGCTTAATCGAAGTTTAATAAAATGATGTACTTGATCGAGCATTATTTTTTTCTATTATTGGTAGGAATTTAAAAAAATAAATGTTTGCTTATGTTCTGTCTGGTCTGTCAAACAGTTTTTATTGCACACATGCAAAATACTCCAGGTACTAAGCCTGGATGTAATCAATGCATTTCTTAAAACTTTACTTTAACATTTGTAAGAAATGGGCGTCGGAGGGCAACTTAAAATGGAAAAAGATACGTTTGAACATCACTAAAAATTGGAACAGAAGTTGGGAGCAGTTTTCCTTTGTAATTATAATGAAAGTCTGGACCCACACGTGCTTTATAGATATATAATGATCTTCGTACGCTTGTATTGTTCTAAATTTAAGTGACATCACTGTTTAAGTATAATCATAATTAAATAGTTGTGCCAAATATTTTACTAACTCTCTTATAAAAAAGATAAATACTAAAAATGGTCAAAATTTCTCTTTGGTTTATTTGCGAAGAAGATTTGCTAAATCGTCTTGCCATTCAAGATACATTTGCGTGTTATTTGAAAAGGATAATGTAAATTTTAATATGAAAAACTACTCGTGTGAAAGTTAACTCTCCATACAGTTTTGTGCATTTGCGATAACTCGGATTCTATTCTGTGCTCCATTTTTAAAGCTTTCAGTAGCTGTGTTTACTGCCCGTGACTTACGGACCTCGCTGTATTTGTGTTTTAGACCTTGCGCATTTGTAATTAACTTGCCTTTTTTACAATGATTTTATAGAGAGTTATGATTGATTCATGGACTAAAATATCCTTGGTGTCATACACTAAAAAAAAAAAAGTGGAACTAATCCCTGTGAAGATTTAGGAACGTTCACAGTTTACTTTAAATCAGGCATTTTTTCCTCTGCAATAAATACATGCACCAGCTTGTTCAAGCTATGATCGATTAGCTCACTATAGTCGGTTCCAATAACTTTGGACCCTGGTCCCCATGTATTTCCTATGCAGCCAGGGTCCAAAATTATTGGAACCGACTATAGGGACTTCTGTCCTGCATAACACTTAAGTACCCTCCTCCATGGAGGAAGCATCTCTTTGCCCCTTATTTGAAGCCCAAAAAATGAAACTGATCTTATTCTTATTGCTTATTTTCCTGCCATCAACACCAAGACCTGGGATATGCCACAGCATGCCAGGTACTCCTCTAGCATTCCCATGGCATAATTATAACCAAAGTCATGTATATTAACTTTAAAAAAACCACAAATCCTTGAAGGACACAGATGACTTAATTATACCAACTCCTGTCAGAAACTTTAGTTGTTTCAAGTTATGAACCATGTTGTTTTTTTACCTCCATCAATGACAGAAATTGGGGTGCAACCGAAATATTGAGCCTCATATTCCTGTTCTAGCTCTTCTGGATGCAATTGGTCAATATCATCAGCCTCCATGTTATCAATCACAGCAACAGCATCCATATTTTGCTGCCAAGTTTTAAACAACAATTGTTTACGCCACAACGTCACAAGACGTCGGTAGTACAACAAAGGAAAGAAAAACTATGGCGTTGCGCGTGGATGACCACTATACCACTTCGCAAAATGAGGCTAAAAGTTGTCCGTTTATTTTCATTAGCTTTTACATAGATCGTAAACCTTATAAGGAAGAGCCATGAATTGTTTTTGCACTATTTATTTTGCAAAATAGACTTAGATAGCCACACGACAAGGCAGGAACTTTTCTTCTTTTTAATTTTGAATTAGTCAAAGATGTTTAACGGAGCCAATGAGAGATAAGCTATTAAGCAATGTTGTGAGTAATTTTAAAACTATCGTGCGCATAGGTACAAACATCTGTGCATACTTTATTCAGCTTGGTCGAAGCATTAGTCACAAATTAATAGAAAAAATAATTTTAATATTAAATAAAAATATGACTCTGTAAAATAACATATTTTAAGTACACATGAATAAAAATTTTAGCTGTCTGGAAATTACATATTGAAAAATCAAACTTTGTTTTTACAAGAAATTTTGGGACTATTTTTCGGTTTGAGGGGAATTACATTGAAAATGTTTTGGCAACACTGCCACCGCCAAGATCGTTTTCCAGCTGGGAAACGCGCAGCAAGAAGTGCAGTTGGCGTGCTAGCAGTTTGGTGGTGGTTGGGTGTTAATCGAGTGAAGTAGTCAATAGTTTTTGTGTAAATAGTTGAAAAATACCTAATTAATCAAGTGTAGTTGTGAAATCGGAATAAGGAATTTCTTAAATTCGTTATGTATATTCAGTGATTGGATTGAAAAAAGACAACCAAAATTTGGTCGAATGCGTCGCCATCTTGCGTATTCTGGTTGTTTGTCAAATTCATTAAAAAAACTGTTTGGGTGTCCTTCAGAAAGACTATTTAGATATTAGCTTTCGTGAAAGAACTCTGTGAAACAGCCCTCGAGATGCATCTTAATTTCTTCAATTAATTTTGTGTACATAAGTTCTTAACGTTCGAGCTTGGATGGTTAGGTTACCTGAACAACTCTGTTGATCAAGGTTGATCCAAACTGCATTTTGATCTGATTTAAGAACTGAACATTTGAAAGGGAACTTTACGAAATCTTCTAATTATGGACCAAGCTACTACTGTCCCTGTCGGGAATCTCACCTTCTTAATCAAGGATGGTATGACTTTGAATTATTATTTATATACGCCTGTCGTGGCTGACGCTATCGCTATCGCTAACGCTTAATTTTTAAGTTTTTGGGGACCGTAGTTCTAGCGATTAGTCCAAAGACTGAAATCCCCAAGACTCATCAAAAATAATGTGGGCACTTTTGCAAAATAACATCAAGATTTTTAATATCTGGAACAAGTTGTAGACTTAGTCATTTTATAAATTATTGTCTTTGTTCAATACACAGGATCCCCAATACACATGTCCAGGTTAGGGTTAAATCTACAATTTCAAAACGTTTTACCTAGGTCGAGTCCCGGTTTAAAGTTAAATTATAGCTTTAATTAGTATTATAGTAAGCCTATTATGTGCATAATTCATTCAAGATTTTATGAAGTATTCATATGATGGGTACATATAGTTTATGTAAGCAGGGGTGTAAGCTACTCTGGGATGGATTGCTGATGTCTGGGATAGTGATTTAAGCTGGGAATAAAAGTCGAATTATATGTTATTTTGAAGTTTATTCCCAGCTTAAATCACTATTCCATACTTCAGCAATCAACCCCTTGTCTCTTTAAGTAGTATGTATGCATCTGTGCACCAATGATTATAATTTGTTCTTGTTTTTTTTCTTTAGCAAAAAACAATCAAATCAAATTAGTTCAAGCAACACCGGCCAAAGGAATAGGACTACCCTTTAGAAATGCAAAAGGGATCCGTTACTTAAAAGCATCAGAAGTTGAAGCTTTGGCTAAAGAGGCACGTAATCATTATTATTATTATTATTTTAAGTTTTTTTACAATCACATGCAATCCAGAAGATACTGTAAGCTCACCATTACTATTGTGATAAATTAAGGTTTGACTCGTATAAATACTGCAATTGCTTCTTTTCGTGTCTCTTTTAAAATAAATTTGGACAGTGAATTTGTAACTGCAATATAGCAGAAGCTTTTGGGAAACATGTTTTGATTAATTTTTGCAAATTGAGTGCAATCTTACCTGGCAATCAGGGGATCACAGGTAAATTTTTTGGGGTTGGAGATTCCGACTGATATTCTAGTATCTATACTAGGTAGTTCCTTCTAGCAAATACTAATACAGTATCAATGAGTTGCCTATGCCTGCATTCCTCGCCACAATCTTATTTTCTTTCTTTTAAAAGATATTGATAGTCAAAACTGGATATATAATGAATTCAAAGGAACTGGCAGATTTGCTATGATATATCTAAAACTTCAATATCTGATATAAAGAGTTGTTAATAAATATTCTGTTAGCATATAGTAGCAGGCAACTTTCAAATGCTGCGCAGATAACAGTCATGCAGTGTTCTATTGCACATCTTTTAAAGCAGCTATCGAGTGAAAAGCAAAAAAATTGAAAGCTTTTTTCTTCATGCATAGTAGGGAACGTTAGGTATGAAAAAATGTTTTAAATTGGCAAGCAATTTTGCTACGTTATATCCCAAGTTATGTTATAAACTGTTTGGTATAACCGACTTCTAACATTGAAGCCATTACAAGATAGCTGGCAAGTATTCTTGCTATTTACTATAATGACGATGGCTTAATTCAGAAGTGGTGAATGTGCCATGATATCAAATAGCATATTCACCACTTCTGAATTAAGCCATCGATGAGATGCTGATGTGCCACCTGTTGGCCTTAATGTATAGCTCAACATTAGGGATTGTTTAGGTCATGATTACGAGCTTACCTGCTTTTTACGCACAATGGACCTATAAAATGACCAAACAGTAGCCAGAACTTTATTACCAGTAAAGTTGAATAAAAGTAGCAGGAGCTCAAATAGTAGCTCGGGCTACTATTTGGTCATTTACAATAAAAAAGGAATGCAAGACAGTTTTTTTTTTTAACGTAGGGCATCTTTCTTTTGTTTATGTACAGTACCTTACAATCAATAAGCCTAATGGTACCGGGGTACTGTATATGGTATACGGTTTTGATGCATTCTGAACCTTAACTGAAGTATCGTAAAATATGGTATAGGGCCAAATGTAGGCCGGGAATAATAATAATAGCTGGGAGGGAGTTTGATTTTTCAAAATAGTAGCGTGGGCTACTACTTGGTCATTTATGATACATACAACATTCCATTTCCCGGTGAAACACATCCATTTATGAACTTGGAGGATTGTAGTAAAATGAATGTAAAATTCAGTTGGGTTAAAATTGTAAAGGTAAAAATTCAATAGGCCTACTCCAACCTGGATAGCAAATCACAGAAGGTGATTGCTTATTTAAAAAATGATCGACCGACGTTTCGAGCTGCAGTCATCATCAGGGCAACAATGAGCTTTACAGATACTTGTAACCCTGAGCACTCAAAAGCAAGATGGCTGATAAATTATGGTGGCTCATCTTGCTGAGGGCCCTGATGAGTTACTTCTGTAATTGACTATTCAGGGTGTCACTCATTGCTGGTCAAAGAAGTCATAAGTACCAGGAATGTCCATACTACAATCAGAATTCATGGGTTTTTTATTTTGCTTGATTTTGAATGATTCATACTTTTACCGTGTATTTTCTGAGTAATATATGTCTAATTGATCTTAGAATGAAATATTTTCTACTGAAGTCTGAATGACTTTTGAGTGTTCAGCATTTCACCAGCACACTAGGGCCACCTCTAGGAGCTTGTCATAGCAGATCAGCAAAAATTTATTATAGCAGATTTCATTATAACAGGTTAAGACTACTGATATGTAGGTTCAGAACTGTGTAGTTGCGTGCAGCAACACAAATATCCAAAATATACCGGTATTCAGCGTGCAAAATTAGCACCAGACCACACAACAATCCCAGTATTTTTTTTATAAGGCCCTGTATTTTTCTGGGGAGGTCCGGTATTTTTCAAAGGTTTCTCAAACATGAACCGGTACAGATTGTTTTAAATTTTGCACCATGGACTATTATAAAATGCAAACTCTGGCAATAATTTATGCAATTGAATCATTAAGTTAAAGGGAAAGTTCCACTTGATAGAAGGTGGTTGTAGGAGGAAGAGCAGGAAAAGTTAGGAAATGCATGAAAATTGCAATTTGACATTTTACTGACAGTATGTAGCACCCTCTACGTGGTAAAAGGCATCGACTCTCATGAAACACGTAGACATGCATGTCCTAGAGGCCGCCACCAACTTTCAGTGACTGCTGAAATATATGAAAAAATTCCCCTTAACATGTATTTAGCAAACGTTGTGATTTTTTTTTTCAATATGAATACTTTGCTGCACTTATTATTGTCTCAGCAATTCATAATGATCTAGTAAGTGTGTACAATATTATATAAATATTACTTGCTAAAGGTAGGACTTTCCCTTTAAATTTTTAACTTTGAATTTGCTCCACAGCTGTATTTGTATTGTGAGTAGGTGATTGCTTTTAGATAGTAGGCCTAACATGCTTAGGTAGTAGCTATGCTTAAATTGACTTTCTTGATTGAAAACGTCATTTAGGTTTTCATGGTTAAGCTCTTAACCAGAATTTAAAAAAAACAATTTTTTTGTAAAGTATAATTATGCTTTCCACCTGTCATAATAGTCCTCCCCCCACCCAAGTACTCGTTATTAACAATGCAATTGAACCTCATTAAGAGTAGATGTTAACAACACCTGCTTAGACGTCCTGTTAAGCTCTGGGGTTTGCCATTTCTTCAAATTTGATTACCGTAAATCTTCTAAATAACGCCCATCCCGAGTTTTAGCCCAGTCTCCATATTTCGCCCAGGAA
>JAQIXP010005622.1:0-10267 GCA_034700285.1 Proteroiulus fuscus
AAATAACTTTTTTTTACTTACCGTACCTAAAATAACATTTTTATTTATTTAAAATAAAATTTAATTTATCCAAAATAACATTTTTGTTTATCTGAAATAACGTTTTTATTTATCTAAAATTACACTTTTATTTATTGAAAATAACATTTTTATGAAAACGTTAAGAAAATAGTAATGTGGTTAAAAGTTTTAAATTATCTTTGATAAATTGCAAATAAACTACACGTGGTCAGTAATAACCTTTAACTCATGGTAAGCCAACCATATGCACAGGCAGGATCCATCATCAAAGGTTTAAGTTTTATTTATATTGCTTTACTGATTTTATTTTCATTATCCATTTTACAATAATATACTGTAAAAAAAAGAGCGCCCGTGGATGACACCATTTTACCGTATTATTACAAGAATAGCTGACGCCATCTAGTATTTACTTTATGAGTTAAACAATATATAATATCTCCATGCATGGTTTCACTTTTTCTCTATTTGGAATAAGTAAGATGACTGGAAAATCGAAAAGCAGTGCTAAACTTTATAGTCAATAGATGGCAGCACTCCATTTTGTAAAAAAATAAATATTTTTTATGAAAAGAATTTGTCGACATTAGATCAAGTTTGTTCGCAAAGCATATTTATTAACCAAAGCTGTGAGAAATGGGGCGGTAATTGTAGGTAGGCTTACCACCATAACCACTACAACCAGGAAGAACGCAAACTGCTGATGTTGGCGGAAGTGGCGGTCGTGGGCGGCATGGTGGACAGTTAGGAATGCAGACAGTAACACATCTTGGACGACAAACAGGGCGGCAGGGTTGAGCGCAGCAGTCACCACCCATATAAACAAACCTTTCAATTCGAATGTTTTTACTTCTCAAATATCCAGTTCCAATCCATTTCTTGGTGTGAGGATCAAAGAAAGCCTTTCTGGAAGTGTCATTTTTGAACAGTAGACCTTTGGTGACTGCTGTTACTGGAGAGCCATCAACGACTGTCAAGATACAAACTGCCAAGAAAATGTGAAAGACTGACAAGATTTTCATCTTCGACCGAAGATTGGCACAACAGAACTGGCCAGAATCTGACAAGTTCTGGCAGCAACAGATCCGAGAAAGTTGTTGTTGAAACAGAATTGCAATAGTTCTTGTTGAAGAGAACAAACACAACTGCACATTGCAACTTTTGTAAGCAGGTTCAAAGATGCCGATTGAATTTATGGTTAAGTGATTTTGGAAGGGTAGGATTACCAAACAAATATCACATTGTGACAATCATTATAAATGATCTATTGTTTTGGTTTTGGTATCTATAATTGAAAGTATGTTGGAGTGCAAGTTCTTTGGAATGAATGGTATCAGGCGTGCAATTGGATCAAGAGTTAAAGTTATGAGGGTGAACTGTGAAATGTTTGGAACCCTATTTACAAAAATCATAAAATTATCGTTTGGCAAAATTTAATTAAGTCATAAAAATTGTCCAAAAATCAGAAATAGTCAGAAATACAAATGTATGACTTATGCTAATTTGCATAAGGAACATTTTTACAATTATTTTCAAAATATCAGAATTATATGAATAATCTAACTATGTAGAAATTTTCTAAATATGGATATTTTCAGTGGAATTTTTTTACAAAAATATAGACAAATTGTCTAAATAAATATTTCCCAAAAATAGGAATGGGATTATTTTTCCAAAAAAATGCAACTTTTTCTTATATATAGATATTTTATGGGATTATTTTTCCAAAAATATTGGCAAATTGTCTAGTTTAGGAATATTTTTTAAAATCTGGAAACATGATATATTTTCCCAAAAATAGGAATGGGATTATTTTTCAAAAAAAAAAATCAACTTTTCCTAAATATGGATATTTCATGGCATTATTTTTCCAAAAATATTGGCAAATTTTCTATTTTAGGAAAATTTTTTTAAAATCTAAAAATTATATATTTTTCCAAAAATATAGAAATTTTATTTCGAATTTTCCTAACTATAAATATTTAAAAGAAATATTTTTTTTTTTAAGATATCAGTAAATAATGTCTTTTGAAATAATATTTTCCAAAAAAGAGAGTATAATATATTTTTCCAAAAAACTGGAAATTTTAATGCAAGTTGGTCTAAATGCGGATAATTCATGAGCTTATTTTTCCAAAAATACTGGTAATTTTTATATTTTAGGATAATTGTTTAAAATCTAAAAACTATATATTTTCCAAAAAAATATAGAAATTTCATTTCGAATTCTCCTAACTATAAGCATTTCATAGAAATATTTTTCTAAAGATATTTGTAAATTAAGTAGTTTGAAATAATATTTCCCAAAAACTGGAAATATTATGATTCCCAAAACATAAAATATATTGAAACAAATTTTAAACATGAACATTTTATAGGAATATTTTCCAAAAAATATTTATGCATTAAGTTTTTGTAGTTATTTTCCAGAAAAAGGTAATATTAATACATTTTCTCAAAAAATAAAAAATGGAAACTTAATTGCAAATTTTCTTTACTACAGATACTTTATAGATTTTCTTAAAAATCTAAATATAATGTAAATAAAAAAAATGGAAATTATATTGCAAATTTTCTTAAACATAGATATTTAACAGGAATGCTAATTCAAAAATAAAAAAGATTGTAAAAAGTTTTTTTCCAAAAAATGGAAATTTTATAATAACATGAAATGTTATTTTCAATTTTCATAACTATGGATATTTCTTAGGATTTTATTCTACAAAAATATAGGTGTATTAGGAATCATAATCATCTCTTTCAAAGCATTGGACCAATATAAAAGTATTTCCCAAATTAAATGTGTTTAATAGAATATTTTTAAGAATATTGAGATGCTGTTGTATTTCTATTATAAATTCCAAGATTTAATTCTGACACCCTTTCCCTTTATAACAGGAATACTACCCACATCCCAATTTCTAGAAATGGTTACCTCCAGCACCTGATTGGTCCAAACAATTTTCCAAAAACTATAAAAGGTCTGAAAAATCTTCACTCTGGGCTGGTGTTTGAGTGCAGCTTTTAAGAGCAGCATCATCCTTAATCACCTGCCTGGTCCAGTACTTCTGTGACTATACGCCATTTTCTTCTCAAAATATCAATGTTAATGCAATCCTTTTCCTAAAATTTATATGTAAAAAGGGTTTTCTGTATTCTACAAGTTTATCTTTTAAATTTGAATAAAATTCTATAAGAATTTATATTTCATATTATATTTAATGCCAACCTGTGACCCATGAGTCAGGGTGGATAAATTCATAAATTTCATTTTAATAACATAATAAAAATTATAAAAATAATTTATCCTTTTAATTTATTTAAAATAAAATCATTTATCAGTAACATTTCTTTAGATAATTTATTTATAATCATTTATTTAGACATTTCTAAGTCAATAACATTTCTTTTAGATAAAATATGTATAATTAATATTAGTAATATAATGTATTTGAATTAGTTTTGATTAATTACAAGTAAATAACACGTGGTCAGTGATAACCTTTAACTCATAGTAAGCCAACCATATGCACAGGCTAAATCAATCATCAAAGGACCAAGCTTTATTTATATTGTTTTGCTGATATTTTTTTCCTTTTCTGTTTTATAATGATATACATGCTCAGGCTGGATATACTGTAAGAGAGAGAGAGAGAGCACATATGAAGGATACCATTTTACCATATTATTACAAGAATAGCTTGCGACATCTAGTAGTTACATTTATAAGTTAAGCAATATAATGTGTTTATGCATCGTTTCACTTTTTCTCTATACAAGGAATAAGTAACAGGGTTAAATGCTATAATGGCTGGAAAATCGAAATTCAGTGCATAACTCAGTCATTAGATGGTAGCACTCAATTTTGTAAAAAAGAATAAACATTTACCAAAGAAAGGGTTTTTCACTAAATCAAGTTTGTTCTTAAAACATATTTATGAACCATAACCATAAGAGTTAGGGCGGTAATTGTAGGCACCACTATAGCTACCGTAACCACTATAGCCACCATTGCCACCATAACCCCCATAACCACTATTGCCACCATAGCCACCATAACCACCATAACCCCCATAACCACTATTGCCACCATAACCACCATTGCCACCATAACCACCATAACCACCACCACTGCAACCAGGTTGCATCCAGTGAACGCAAATGGTTTGTGGTGGCTTCGGTTGTGGGGCACATGGTGCACATTGAGGTTTGCAAGCAGGGCGGCAGGGTTGAGGGCAGCAGCCACCACCACCATAACCACCACCACCACCCTTAAAGAAAGCAGACCTTTCAATTCGAATGATTTTACTCCTTAAATCTCCAGTTCCAATCCATTTCTTGGTGTGAGGATCATCGAAAACATTTCTGGAAGTGCCATTTTTTATCAGTAGACCTTTGGTAACTGCTGTTACTGGAGAACCACTAACGACTGACAAGATACATGCTGTCAGGAACATGCAAAAGACAGACAAGATTTCCATCCTTGAACCACAACTGGAGCAACAGAAGCGCAGAAGTTCTTGTAGAAGCCGGACTGCTTAAGTTATTGTAGAAACAGAACTGCAGAAGTTCTTGTAGAAATGGTACTGCAAAAGTCTTGTAGAAGCAGGACTGCTGAAGTTCTTGTAAAAACAGGACTTCAGAAGTTCTTGTAGAAGCTGGACTGCTTAAGTTCTTGTAGAAACAGGACTGCAGAAGTTCTTGTAGAAGCCGGACTGCTTAAGTTCTTGTAGAAACAGGACTGCAAAAGTTCTTGTAGAAACGGTACTGCAAATGTCTTGTAGAAGCAGGACTGCTAAAGTTCTTGTAGAAACAGTACTGCAGAAGTTCTCGGAGCAACAGTACTGCAGAAGTTCTTGTAAAAACGTACAGGACTGCAAAAGTTCTTTTAGAAACAGGACTGCAGAAGTTCTTGTAGAATCAAGACTACAGAAGTTCTTGGAGCAACAGTACTGCAGAAGTTCTTGTAGAAATGGGACAGAAGTTCTTGTAGAAACCAAAACCTAGATAGTTCTTGTAGAAACCAAAACCTAGATAGTTCTTTTGGAAACAGAACCAAGATAGTTTTTGTAGAATCACAAATGCAATAGCTGCTGTAGAAGAGAACAAACACAACTGCACATTGCAACTTGCATAAACATTGTAAGCCGTTACAAACTTGGCGATTGAATTTATGCCTTGGTTAAGGCATTTGGTAAAGTGATTTTGAAAGGGTACGATTACCAAACAAATATCACATTGTGAAATTGATTATAAATGAGCTATTGTTTGGGTTTGGTTCTCTGTTGAAAGTATGCTGGAGTGCTTGTTCTTGGGCAGTACAATGGCTCCAGGTAATAGACACATCTTGAAATGGGAGCTTGTTGTAGAGTTATGTGGGAGGACTGTACCATGGACACATAGTAGTGCAAATAACCCTTAACAATGGTTTGGAACCCTAAACACAAGAAGCTAATTAAACTATGAAAATTGTCAAAAATGAGAAAAATAGTCAGAAATAAATATTCATGGCTCATGGTAAGGGAATATTTTTGGAATATTTCTCCTAAATAGCAGCATTTTAGGAGTTATAGTGCAGACATATTATTCTTTTTTTTTTGCTAAAATATGGACATTTTATTTCAATCGTTTCCAAAAATATATCAAAGTTATATAGGAATATTTTTTCAACAAATAATTGCATGTTAAAGCAATCCTATTAGAGCAAATAGGAATTTCTACTTAAACAGAGGACAATAATTATTTTAGAAATTTTTCCGAAAAATGGACAAATATATGTAGTACATAACAAACTGAAAGAAATTTGATAAGAATTAAAAAGAGAGAAAAATAAATAAATATACTCTCCAAAAATATACAATTATTATTTGGATTACATTGTATTGAAATTTCTTACAAAATACAAGATTTTTATCTGACTTTCTCATAAAAACATTGTCACTATAATATGAACAATATATCTATATATATATACTATTTTCGAATTTTTTTTTTATAAAAAATACAGGAATATCATAGTAATTTTTCCTAAATTTTGAAAATGTTATAACAGCTTATCCCCAAATATGGGAATTTCATAGGACTATTTTTCCAAAAAAATATTAGTAAGATAAATCTATTGTAAGAATTAACCTTTCCCAAAAAAATGGGAATATTATATAATATATTTTCCCAAATTATGGAAATGTTAGGCCCAATTGTAAATTTTGATAAATATAGCTAGCTATTCTATTGGGGTTTTCTTTTTTTTCCAAAAATATTAGTTTTATTAGGAATCATATATAGGATTAACCTTCCAAAACACATGCAAGACTATAGTATTATACTTAAATTTTTCTCAAAATATGGAAAATTTAAAGGATTCTTTTGCAAAATACTATATAATTGTTTTTGTTTAAACTATATGTGATAATAATATATGAGATAATTCTAGACATTTATCTCAAAGTACCAGTCAATTTGTAAAAGTAAGACAAAAGTAAACAAACAAAAGCAGATTAGATATACTTTATTCCCTTATAACATTGCTATTTTTGCATAAAATATTTACGTGAAATATATAGAATTTTTTAAAACATGCACGAAGAAAATAGAGACAATTTTCGAAGATTTTTTTTTATTTTGAAATTATAGAGATTTTACAAAATTGTACATAATTTTCATATAGCAATTACTGCAATACAGCTTATTTTTACAAATTTATAATTAATTTAAAATGGAGAATTATTTCAAAATAATTACAGCAATAATTTAAAAAAAGAAAAAGAAAAACATAGTTGGTAAATCTCAAAATGATCCTGAATTTATTATATTTTTGTGTCATTTGCTTCCTTTTTACTTTTCTTTTTTTCATTTAATTTTATTCTTCTTCATGTTTTTGATTTGCTTCTTCATGTTTTTTTATTTTTTTCATTACAGCAATAATTAAAAAATTAAAATGAAAACGTAGTTGATAAGTCCCAAAACAATCCCGACTTTGTTACATTTTTGTTTTATTTTCTTATATTTTCTTTCTTTTTTTCGTTTTATTTTAATCTTTTTATTTGTTTCTTCTTTTTTGTTCACTCTTTTCATTGTTTTTATTTATTTATTTTTCTTTTTAAATGTTTTTATAAAAATATTTTACCCGTACGGCCTATACATAGCCCATTATAGAAAATGCATTCTGAAATGTATTTTTAATGCAAATTAATGCAATTCAATTCATTATTTTTTTAAATTGTGCATAAAATTGAAGTGTAAGCTAAATTGCAATTTAAATTCCATTTAAAAAAAAAATTCAATGCAAATCAAAAATGCATTTGCATTGTTTACATTCGACACACATACAATTTTAAATAGAGTTTAAATACATTCCAGTATAAAGGTATTTTCCCATATATCTGATTACACTTAAAAACGCAAGCAAAAATGCATTTCTTAAGAAATACGGAAAAAAACCGAATTTTAATGTCGTTTCAGCAATGATTTATTTAACTCGAGTATAACATAGTACAGAAAACTTTTCGATAATATACATCAAAATATAAAATTATTCAATTTATTCTATAAATAAGCAATCATTTTTATTGTATCTTACTGCTTCTAAGGACATTTAACTTAATGCAAGAAGGAATAAGTCAATCTACCTAAATCCCGCACAACAGCAGCTGGCCAAGCTTGAAACAGAAGATTGAAATTCTTGAAGAAATCCACCCCATTCTTATACATATTGGACCGGAAGTTCATCAAGGTGTTCTTAACGTCATACTTCACCCTGTTCCTAAACATTTCAGTCAGACAACTTGGTGAATAAAGATCACATTTCTTCCCTGGTTTAGGAGGACAAGGAATGCAAAGTAGTGGACAGTTAGCAGGACATCTTCCAGGAAGACATTTAGGAGGACAGTTTTTAGGACAACAAACTGGGCCGGTCACAGCATTGCCCATAGCATCAACAGTTGAATTTTTGAACATTTCCTTCAAGAAGTTGCTAATGGAGGTCACATTAATAAAATCCGTCAGAGTTCCATTGGTTGTATTCCCTTCTGTCGTACGGCCATTGAGCACTTCCCATAGTGGAAGGCCTTGAAGCATTTTAGTAACAGAATCTGTTACATTTGTAGTATTTGCAGTTTTGATATTGCTACTTTTAGGAGCAAAAATTTTAACTGGAATTCCAGCTGCTAAGATGCAGGACATCATGGCTGTCAGGCACAGTATCTTCATGCTGTTCTTGTTGAGCATTATCCACACGTTACAAAATGACAAAGAAAGAGTTTTCTTGAGAATCGCAGGATCTTGGTATAACTAACTGTGATCTTCAAGTGGAACGAACGTCTTGTGTTGGTGAAATAGCCTTGAGAAATGTGTGCGAAATACATGAGAATGTATCTCAAGATATATCAGGGTAATGTGATTGTGATGTAGTGAATCATATGCAAGGTAAGATTACAGATTATCAAGTAAAATGTATATTAATCTATTGTTTATGTAAGCAATTACTTGACAAATGTAATTCTGTCTCACCATATCATATGTTAAGAGGAAGTATACCATTACTAAGCAGTGGTATAGAATTCGTACCACGCACATTCAACGATGATCATGTTGATGGTAATCTTCAAATATCATTCGTGGAAAATAATAATTAACATCAGATTTATTCTGCGAAGATGCGAGATGTTTTTGAAAGTGTCCAATTACTTGCAAACAATCATAATTCCCTGAAACTTTTTGAAGAATCCGTTAGTTTATTGAGTTCTTTAATTCAGAATTACAATATACCGTAGGCCAATCGTATTCACGCAGCATTTTGCATAAATAATTCGAATTCCTAAAAATAATATTGATTTATTTAGTTAAAAAATCATAATTTTTAATTATCTGCATTGTTTGCCGGTGGAAATTTAAATTTAAATAGTCAGATGGGTCAAAAATCAATGCAACAACAATTTATTATTTGGCAAAATTTTCGCACAAAATCATGCACAATTGTGCATAATTTGTAGCAAATAAAGAATAGACTTGCCCAAATCCTCAATGTCATGTACATTTGACATACATTTTGGTAAGGGACCGTGGCACACCTGCAACCTTCCCTCGATAAATTCCCTGTTACTATTTATAAATAAATGGGATGCTGATATATATACGGTAGATTCTTTTGAAGGAAAGCCTGTTGTAAGACAGTAGAGTAATGGAACTTTGGGGTCACTGGTTCAAATTAAAAGAAATTCAAGAACTTATAAATTAGCCAATTTATATTTACTTAAGTAAATTTTATAACACTTAAACAAAATGAAATTGAATTTAAGGAATCGTTAGACAGGACAGAAGTAAAGTTGCATAACACTCACAAAAGAGAAAACAAAATTATAGGAAATTAAAAATACTGAAAATTTGTATAAATATAATTTAAGTAAATAAATTCAATATATATACATATATATAATATAAATTTAAATCAAAAGCAGAAATCAATAACTAAACAAAATTCAAAATTAAATGTTTATTAAACTTAGAAATTGTCTCTTTTGGATCTTTTCAGTTCAATAATTTATAGGATAGTTATCCCCACTTTTTTCTGAGCCCACCCCTTCCAGTTCATAATAATATTGCTGATTATTAGTTTCCCCAATTTACAGTAGTCCATCTTCTCAGTATGATTTTCATTTTGAAAACTAACTCAATTCGACACATTCTTCTTGGTTTCAATCAGAAAAACTCAACTTAACTGCTTCTACCAAAAGTCTAATACTCCATATCCAATTTTATGTCCACTCTGAACAATTTCAGTACCCAAAATATGTTTTCTAGCAAAGCAGCTTAACCATTTTGACTTTCAAAATGACTGCCCAAGATGACTCAAATGGAATAGAATGGCCAACACATTCCAGCATGTCATGCACTTTGCAGTTTTTTCAAATTCTTGGCACCTTGGGGTGATCTTGCCATCAGGGCCGTAGCTGTCGGGGGGGCAGGGGGGGGCGTCTGCCCTCCCAGACTCAATCAGAGGGGGAGCAAAATGCCGGTCTCCCTCCTGCCCACTCGAAACTTTTGAACTAATTTTAACCGAGTTTGAGGGTTTTTGAGTGAAAAACTCGCCTACGGCGCCATTTGCTGTCCATAAAATGGCGAAATTTGTTATTGTTTAACCTATTTTTGAGGGTTTTTTGAGTAAAAAATTTGCCTGCGGCGCCATTTGTTGTCAATAAAATGGCAAAATTTGTGATTGTTTTAACTCATTTTTGAGGGTTTTTTGAGT
>JAQIXP010005623.1:0-10266 GCA_034700285.1 Proteroiulus fuscus
TCATTCAGAATGCATGTGACGTCATAATCATGCATCAGTTTTTAGTAAAATTAATAATCTTTAATAAAAATCAAACCTTATCGTTGAACTATAACCCGTTCTTGAGTTAGTACAGTTTGAAGAAAACGAATTTAACATTGAAATCCCTATAGGCCCACGCTGTTAAAAAGTGTGGACAGCCCCCTTAAATAAAATGTCCTGAATACATGGATTTGATGAAATAGACATGGATGAAAATAGAAAGCCCAGATAGGCACCATCTTACTGACAGTAAGTAGCACCCTCTATTAGATAAAAGGCGTTGGCTCTCATGAATTACGGCCAAAAGTAGGACCAAACTTATAAATTTACAAACTTATTTTTTGAAAAAGTCCTATCTAAAATATTGGCCTCTAACTCTGCCTCTAACAAAAACCACAAATATATATTTGTGGTAAAAAAAAAATCTTCCAATTCCCCTCCGCTAACCACACTATTTTTCCACTTTATTCCCAGTGCAAACAAGTGTGAAAAAGTTTGAAACTAGGAGCAGTCATGCACAGGACCAGAAAAAAAGCCAAAAAAACAAAAAAAAAATTTCAAAAAAAAAATCATACGTGAAATTTACAGCATTCACTCTTTTCATGTTTAAATATTCAATTTCCTGTTCAATGAAACTTTATTTTTCATTGATTTTTGTTAATAAAAAAAAGGCAAGGTGTTATCGGAGCTGAAACAAATCGGTTAACCAAATAGAAATGGAAAAAAAACACAGGATTGTTTAGTTCAGGTGAATGCTATATTGTCCTTTTAAGGGGAAATAATAAATTATTTTCTGCTCTATCCAATTTTCCCTGTTCACTTTTTTTTTGGAGCTGCTCTTTTTATTTTTTCAATTTGATTTTGAGCCATGAACTGTATTTGATTTGCCTCCGAAGAGAGGGGCATCTGAAATAACAATACGAGCATAGAAATAACATAGTCGGATTTATCAAATTAAGGGAAATATAGGGGCTCACCTCAGAGCACACTAAACTCTAAAATATTTTGATTGGACTTCAAAAGTCTGACGTTGAATATAGGAATCTCGCTTTGGGACGTGTACTTGACTATACGTACAAGAGGCAAAAGACTAATGATGGAGGGCCCTAGGGCTAAAAGCTCAAGCACAAAATTTGTCATAAAAGTATGAGGATCCTCTCTTCCCCCCCCCCCTTTCCCCCTCCCCTTATATACTAATCCATTAAAGAGATTGCTTATGTTATTTTGACAAGAGAGGGAGGTACAGGGGGAAAATCAATGGCATTTTTCATATAACAAATATAATCAAGAATCTTCAAATTTTAGGTAAACTATATAAGCCTAATTTCTGAACGGCTGACTTATTAAATGGTCTTTCTAACCAAATGAAATAGTTGAATTCCACATAATTTAGATACTTTCTAACTAAAATCAACGATTCGGCACAATTTAGAGTATTTTAAATCAGGTGATAGTCAATTCTTTGCAATTTATATAGTTACTAACCGAGTGATCAAGTCCAATTCAATACAACTTGGATTTAGTTTCTAATAAAATATAAAAACTTGGATTCGACACAATTTAGATAGTTTTCCTAATCAGTTGAAATATTTGAATTCAACATTGTTTAGCTACTCTTCTAACCAAGTGATAAATTTTAATTCAATACAATTTAGATAGTTTCTAATCAAATATTTGAATTCAACACAATTCAGACTATTTCAAACTAGGTAATATTGCCCAATTAAATACAATTTAGATAGTTTCTAATAAAATGCAAAAACTTCCATTCAACCCAATTTAAAATTATATATTTGAATTTCAATGCAATTAAGATAGTGTTTCTAACCAGATGATAAATTCAACCAGATGATAAATTCAAATCCAATACAATTAGATATTCTCTAATTAATTACAAAAACTTCAATTCAACACAATTTAGATAGTTTCCTAACCAGGTGAAATATTTGAATTCACCATAGTTTAGCTACTCTTTTTAAACAGGTGATACACTTTATAAATTTTAATTCAATACAATTTAAGTAGTTTCTAATAACATACAAAAACTTCCATTCAACACAATTTAGACTATTTCAAACCAGGTGATATAGCCAATTCACTACAATTTAGATTGTGTTTCTAACCAGGTAATAAAATTCCAATTCAATACAATTTAGATAGTTTCTAATAAAATACACAAACTCCCCTTCAACACAATTTAGACTATTTCAAACCAGATGATATAGCCCAATTCAATGCAATTAAGATAGTGTTTCTAACCAGGTGATAAATTCAAATCTAATACAATTAGATATTCTCTAATAAATTACAAAAACTTCAATTCAACACAATTTAGATAGTTTCCTAACCAGGTGAAATATTTGAATTCACCATATAGTTTAGCTACTCTTTTTAAACAAGTGATATATTTTATAAATTTTAATTCAATACAATTTACGTAGTTTCTAATAACAAACAGAAACTTCCATTCAAACCAGGTGATATAGCCCAATTCAATGCAATTAAGGTAGTGTTTCTAACCAGGTAATAAATTCCAGTTAATACAATTCATATTCACTGTTTCAAGCTAACTTTCTAATAAGTACAAACACTCCAATACAATTTAGAAGTACTTCTAAGTGACATAGCTCAATTTAATGCAATTTAGATAAACTCCGATTCTGAACACCCACCCAATCACAGAAAGCTGAAGAATTCTCTGGAAGAATCAGAGCATTTACCTGTTCTATAATCAGAAAGAGCAGGCCCAATCCTCACCTTGTTTCAAGTGCTAAACAGTGCATTGGGGGTTTCACTTGAAATATATTTAGATTGCATTTGGCCCAAAACACGAATTTATCACTGGTGCCTTCACAAAGGTTTGTTACTGTTGTGCCAGTGAATGATTACTGTTTGCTCACCAGAGGTTTCAATGGCAATACGAGGGGAACAGAATTCAATCTGCATTGACTTTATTTTATTTTTTTTTCTCTTAAGATTCTTTTTCCATCTTCATCATTGTCACCCAATATCACACGACACACACTAGATAAATAGTACACTTTTAGCCCATTGTGACACCAGCAAAATGATATTCATCGGTGTGGTGGTGGAAATGATCGTACGGGATGGCCTTTTTTGTCTCGTGTCCCTGCACAATATTCCCTTTCCTCTCTCTAATATTATAAATTTACTTTTTATTTTCCCCCCTTTTGCCACCGCTCATGGGCAAAAGCGTTTAGGGCTTCCTGATTTTATTAACATGACTAATTTTCAGTTGGAAAGGCTGAGGCCCTTTGGGAATTCGCAGCCCTTGCACACTCAACTCAACACAAAACGCAAGCTTCAATGATTTTTTCATGTGCAAAATCATTGAAGAGAATATGTCTTTAACCGAGTACATTTTTAAAAAAAAATATCGATAGGGCCTATACAGCTTTCGTTAAAAAATAATAATAATAATAAATAAAAAGGAAGTAAAAAAAAGATCCAAATATAGAGTTTCGGCATCTGTCTTGGGATTTAAGTCAAGTTTTATTTTCCTAAAATGAAAAATTCTACTTCGTCTTGCCAGTCATCAATTCTCGAGACATCTTAATGGGTCCAAAATGCAAATTGGACAAAAAATATATTTCTGGCTATATTTTACGGATATTTTTAAATCATTCTCCCTCCCCATCCTCCTGTTAATTCTGACGTCGTAATACTTGCGGCTGCCAATTTAATTTCCCAAACTTTTCTATTCTTTACCACTAATTTTCCTAATATTCCCATCTAATATTAGAGCAGAAGTTGTCCACAGTTGTCTAATTTAAATGAACTATATATGATTTAAAATAAAATAAAATGAATGCACTCACCAAAGTTGACTGTAGGCCTAATGCTGGGCAATCCAACACTCTCATCAATTGACAGGCAAAATGTGCAGCATTTTGTTCACGACGCAAAGGCAATTAGTGGCACAACAGCAAGGCTAAAATAATTAACAATTCATTAAACACGTGTGGATAAAAACAATATTATTAGTTTCAACGTTAGTTTGAGGGAATATAGACGTGGTTAAATTCTGTTAAGAAATATTAGTCACACAAGTTGATGTTAACATTATACGTTATTTATTGACACGACCAAATTGGACCAATGATAGTTAAAAAGTAGGTTTTAAAGAAATGAATGGAATAGTATCAACAATTGATGTGGGTATTATAATAGAATTAGTTGCACGATACACCACTATATCAAATAACGATATAGTCAACAAACAGCAATATAGAAATAGGAGCATAATAACATGCAAGTGGATTTTCAATAACTGGTAATAAAAATAGATGAACATATATATAGGTATATAAACAATATATGACAAAAGAGGAAAAAAAACCAATTGAAGATCAAAGATATTTACTATTTGGGCAATTCAATGTATTGCACACCTTCCAATTGACTATATAATGAAGTTAGCAGGTATGCCAAGTCTTATTTTATATGCTATTGGCATAATTATGGGGGACGGGGGGAGTAAGGGGGAATGGGCTAGGAGCCGAAGCCCCTATATCAGAAATAATAAGAAATTATTTTGCAATTAAGCCAGATTTTGAAAGCTTAGGAATACAATGACATTCATTTGACATTGATGATATACCATCTCCGAAAATGCCAATTTTAGAGAAAATTTTGCCTGGTTAGAGTATCATAAGCTAAAAAGCTAAATTTTGGGTCATTTACGAGCTCATGTTAACTACTGTTATAGGCAGTATCCTAGAGGTTGATATTAATCAGGTTGGTGACACAACTCATTCACACGGATATTTTGATCATGATCTACAATATTTAATGTGCTCAACTGGTTCCAAAACCACATTAAATATTGTAGATCATGATCAAAATGTGTATGCAGTGGTTAGTTTGTTAGTTAATCTGTGTAATATGGTTTTAAAAAGTTATATTACTAACTTTAAAGTCTTACCTTGTCAATTTCCCCGTAATCCAATTTTATTAAATGTTTAACCATTGTTAAAACATTACTTTTTATATACAAATTGCAATCGCAAATAGGCAATGAATCTATAGTATGCAAAATAAAACCAAAATTAAAAGGTTTACTTTCTAGTAAAACAGGACAAACATAAAACAGTGTGAATATGTATATCAGGACCCTTTCCAATTTCCACTTTTTCATAAAATTCGAAAAAAATAAATAAATAACTAAGCTAAAATTAATTTAAAAGGAAATCTTATTTTTAGAAATCATGGTTTTATTGATTTTTCTAAAAATTGATTTAAAAAATGATTTTAAAAGCAAAAATCCAAATTTTATGGAATCGTGATTCTAGCCAAATGTTGATTTCATAAATCCAGATTTTGCCGAAATCTTGATTTCTGAATCACGATTTTTAGACCAAAAATTGAGATTGCTTTGTGACCTTCCGAGTTTAACTGAAACCACTATTTTGAGAAGGTTGTTTCTAGAATTTTTAGAGAATCACCCAACTTTGTCCAAACGATTTAGTAAGTTTGTTCTGCATACTGAACTACGTAGAAGCTGATTATTTTTTTCTAAAATTGTATTTACGAAAACAAAGTCTGGTTTTCATTGTTATTACATAGGCCTAGTAACTTAACCTCTTCATTTAACATTGATATACTTACCAAAAATATATTTCACTAATTGGCGACTCCAGGTAGCAACGAAACAACAACATAATATACATCTAACAAAATAGGTTAAGAAAAATAAAATTAGAATTTTTAAAATTGACCACCGGGAATGCGAAACTCACGGACCCACCACCTCTCTATCTCTTATAGCCTATCTCACTATTCCAAAACTTTAGAAATTTAATTTTTTCCAGAAACATTTCTATAAATTATAAATGGAAAGGACTTTACTGTGTATTTGCTTTTAAAGTAGCTAAGTCACAGGGCCAGTTGCACCAACAACAGTTAAGTCTTAACCCTGGGTTATTATGATCATGTGACTGATTTGGGCCAATAAAAATTCAGGAATGTAAAGAAAACCTAAGATTAACATTGGGTTAATGTTAACTCTTGTTGGTGCAACTGGCCCTAAGTCAGCTGTAAGTCAGTCATTAGAATGAGATAAACAATAAAGCTTCAAATTTAAAGAAATATTCACACCAAAACATACCTTCTATTCTTGAAATATTGAGACAAAATAATGTTTTGCCATCAAATTATTAAGAAATAGCGATGCATTTGTTAAGTTTAAAATGGAGAATAAAAGTTGCTAATTTAGCAACCTCATGTGCTGATTTACATGATTCATGAAGTCCTGAATCATACTTTTTTAAAAGAAAATGAACGTTTTTAACTGCATTAAAATGTCCAATCAAAAATTTACTTCCATTTCAGTTTGAACTTTGACTCCCCAATAATGTTTTAATTGTAGAGCATTACTTAGGATAAAGCAATCATTGTCTTTTGAATTAGAATGTTAAACATTTGAAAATATTATAACCTTTGATTTAACATGTGAACTTTCCCTTTTACTTAGTTGCATTATAAAGTATATCCTAAGGTCAATGACGGTCACGTTGAAATATGTCAACCTACAATGCATCGTTATTACTCAACAACACTATGTTAATTTTGATTTTGGTGTCAAAATTTCCTGTAATATTCAGCCTATTATAGGTTTAAATTTTTATCAAAACCTTATTTTGAAGCATATTTTTTAAATACAAATTTCAAAAGAAGGTTCCTAACTCTGGGAAATGCAAATGCTGGAAGGTTAAATGTCAGCAGTAATTTATGGATTGCAAATATCTTTCTAATGACTGACATCAAGCAACTATTAACTATAGCAGACGATACAATTTAGCAAATTGTGATTAGACGCAAAAGGCTACTTTTACTAACCATGATCGATATTAATCATGGTTTTCATTAAATGTTTTTTTACCCCAGTCCATGCGAATGGGGTTTGACGTAGGCCTTTAGAAAGTTGATTGGGGGTCCCATATACGCTATGGTCAGATTAACCTTAATTTAGTTCCATTTTCACCTAGTGGCCTGGAAGGAAACTATTTTTTGTTCCATTCACTTCCAACAGTTTCGGCGGTTTCAAAGCAGAAAAAAAGCACAAATGGGAACAAAATGTAGTTTCTTTCCAAGACACTACAGGTGAAAATTAAAGGGAAAGTCTCACCTCGTGATACATTATTTTAAATGAAAGAGCTCAATAATTCGCTATTAACGATAAAATTGAAATTTTTAGAAAACCCATTTTACTTCCTGACGGGTTAGGCAGCTCGAGGTGACTATCCAGACAAATAGATTTCTTATGAGAGTTCTCTAATGCCGAATACCACTCACACTATTGTGCCGGAAGTTTAAAGCAAGTTTCTTATAAGATTTCTGTAATGCCAAAGATGCCTTATGAATGCATTATTTTATCCTTTCTATTTTGCATCACTGACCTGCTTTGCCAACAAATGCATTTCTTGAAAAACCAAATAACTATATCATTGAAGTCAAAAATGAAGCTTTCATGATGTAGATGGCGATGAATTTGGCCTAAAAACAATTCGACATTTGCTTTGCATTTCAATTTCACTTTTTCAATATTTTCACATCAACTTTTTGAGCTCGTCCATTTAAAAATAACTTGTAATGAGGTGAGACTTTCCCTTCAAAACTGAGTTTATGGTTAGTCTGACTATAATAACAAGATTATATGCCAAAAATTAATTAACAAAAACGAGAGAAAAGATAAAAGTACGTAGTTAACCTCATTCAGTAGTGAAATATAAGAACTGCTTCATCAGGTATATTGATATACTATATTGAGAGAGAGAGAGAGCTATATAGAAGAAGTATAGTAAATAAACCTGTTAATAATTTAAGGCAAGGGCCTCATATCCGTATGTTGTGTCTCTTTGTGCCTCCTGAGATCCACTTTTCTCTGAAAGGCCCTTCCACAGATGTCACAGGCAAAGGGTTTGAATCCCGTGTGTTTTCTACTATGCGTGATCAGATTGGACGACTGGCTGAAAGCCTTGCCACACACGGCGCACTTGTGCGGCTTCTCACCTGAAAAATCATGAATAATTATTAATTAATTATAATTAGCACTTTTTCAGCATATATACTTTTCACACGAATTCAGCTAATTATACAATTTCATCCCTCATTTATGGAAAAAGGTGAGAGAAAAGGATAAATTTCCAACGTTAATAATTTGTGGAAAATGCCATTTTTAAAAACGGATTATGTGTACATTATACAACGTGCATGCATGCGGCTATTAATTATAATTTTAGCTGGGATTTTGCTTTTGCGTGTTAATATAGGACAAAATGGTGAAATTTATGAGGAATCAAGCTTTTTATGACATAATAATTAGATCGTAAGTCATCGTGCATGCATGAAGATGACGTGTTAGGCAACACATTTCATCTGTTTTGTGAAATTTGCAGCGGAAAATTGCGATGAAACTGAAAATTCCACGTCCATTCCATCAATGTTAATCCAATACATGAAATTAAGTGTATCAATGAGATTACAATTTGCAACTATGTATATACAGGGTGCATTTTCATTGAAAACTCTCCATTATTGGCAACTTCGGATCGAGTCGTTACAGCGACTCATGAAATGGACTGTTATGTCAGTAAACTAAAAAAGAGATAGCAGTGGCATCACAGGAAGATGACACCGATAGCTTAATTCAGAAGTGTCGAATATTCCAAGTTGCTTTTGAGATAATAGCGTTTTTATGGAAAAATGGTAGGCCTATAATTTTGCAATAACCAAGGCTGAAATTAGTGAACAAAATAAAACAATATATATTTTGTAGGGAATGTGCTAATTTTTGTTAAATAATTAAATTAGGGCCAGTTGCACCAACAAGAGTTAACATTAACCCAATGTTATAGGTTTTCCTTACATTCCTGAATTTTCATTGGCCCAAATCGGTCACATGATCATAATAACCCAGGGTTAAGACTTAACTGTGGTTGGTACAATTGGCCCTTAGTAAATTAATTAAGTAATTTGAGAAATAAAAGGCTGAAAAATGCACATTCGCTGTCTAGTTTGGCTTTGATTAATTTTGCAAGAAAGTGAAATAAATGAAGCGTGAAGTAATAGCGAATGTGCACACATCCATTAGTTTGCCTATAGATTAAAAAGAATGCAAAAAAGAGCAAAAACTGTCCGTTCGCTACTTGTATTTTAATAAAAATCCTTGATATTTTGCCATGATATTTTGTAAAGTGCTGCCTGCCATGATTTCAATTTTTTTCCCCCCAACTGCATGTATTGAAGTGCAATGCGTTATTATAGTATAGTCTTCTGAATAAAAGTATATGAAATCGCATGCATGTACATATAATGTCTATTAAGATTACATATGTGCATGCATGGAGTATATAAGTGTGTGTATGTGCATGGAGTGAATCTACTCTTGATGTGGGGTTTATGAGCCACAGAACGCCCTAATAATGCGTTGTTCTCTAAATGAATAACGTCCCCAAAGACCATAGTGGCTTTATTGCCATTACATGAAACAAATATGGGAAGTTTTAAATTTAATTATGCGTATGGAACCATTCTGTGCTATAGCGCGTAATTATACAGCCATGGCTGAGACATGATATTAAACATGCATGTGTCAGAAGCACATTACACATACTATATACTAGATCATCAGCTTCATATCTGAGCTTTTCTGCAGCTTAGAACCAATGTTACGAGCCATTTAAATACACATATTTCCACTTTTTTTCTCTCTCTCTTATACTTTTGCAACACATTGTTTTTGCAATTTGTGTTAGGCCTAACCAATGTATTTTTGACGCCTTCATATGGCTGCTAAAATCTCACCTGAGAAAGGAGAAATGCAACTGATATGTGATACAAGCTTATATAGTTAATAAAAAATGTAATATATGTGTGTGGATAAAGACCATGGTTTCATGAAAAATATTGGCATCCATTTTTATCGTCAAAAAGCGCCACCAGTGTAGCCTACACTATTCAGAAATCTCACAAAAATTACGCCATATTAATATTAAAGGGATAGTATCACTTTGAAACAAGTTGATTTTAATAAAAAGGGCGTGAAAAATTATAATTAAAACGGAAATTGCGATTGCTTTTGACAATATCTATCAATAAATAAAATGATCCGAATACCTGGATTCGGTTGGCAATGCGAAGCCTCAATATAGACGCCATGTTTATTGAAGCATAGTGGCGCCTTCTATTGGAATGAAGGCGCGAGCTCTCGTGAGGCCATAGACG
>JAQIXP010005624.1:0-10266 GCA_034700285.1 Proteroiulus fuscus
ATGGACCGCACGGATGAATTCACAATTGAAAATGAAGTGGAAATACAACAAATAGTAGAAATCCGAGCTAGTTAGAATTTTTCCAAAATTCTAAAAAAAATCCTATGTCGGGGTATGGGTGATTTTTAAGGCAAGAAAGTCGAGTTGTCGCATCCTCAAAATGGACAGCGCAGACGAATCCGCAATTATAAACAATGCGGAAATACAAAAAATGGTAGGAATCCGAGCTAGTTATAATTTTTCCAAAATTCTAAAAAAATCCTATGTCCGGGTATGGGTGATTTTTAAGAGAAGAAAGTCGAGTTGTCACATCCTCAAAATGGACCGCACAGATGAATAGAAAATCGAAAACTAAGTGGAAATACAAAAAATGGTAAGAATCCGAGCTAGTTAGAATTTTGGTAAAAAAATCCTATGTCCGGTATGGGTGATTTTTAAGGGAAGAAAGTCGAGTTGTCCACCTTGTAAAATGGACCGCACAGATGAATTCAGAATAAAAAATGAAGTGGAAATACCAAAAACCGTAGGAATCTGAGCTACTTTAAATTTTTGAAAAAATATTAAAAAAAATATCCTGCATAGGCAAATGTTTCGATAGAAAATCCAAGTTGCCATAATTGCAAAAGAAATTGTAGATATAAATGGAAATTTCCAAAGTACACTTCCAATCTAAATTTGGGTGTAAATGTAAGCTTGTTGATTTTTTCTCAAAAATAATTAAAATGATAGAAACGCTATGCCTATGATGTAACTGATTTTTTTGTTTTTCAGAAAATATAGAAGTTGTCTAAAATATTTTGCATAAATAGGTGTTAAATAATAAACTTCACTTACAAACTAAATAGTCGTTTCTTCCATCAGGTTGCTTTATCGCCATTAATTTGTTCCAAGGTACCTTCTGGACTGTAGGTGGCATTCTCTAGGGCAGTTGGTCGATGAGTAACTGTTGTGTGTCCATAACATTTCCTTGGGTGGCTGTTCGTCCACTATCCTATATTAAAGATTTAATTCCAGTAAGACCAATGCACAATACAATAAATAGTATCTAGGTTGAATCATTCATTTTCTGCTATTTTTTTGTAATTAACAAGAACTTTCATTTTTAATAAACAATTGTGATTCTGCATAAGAAAAACGGTGCCTCATAAATTATTTTCATTATTAATGGGACGATTTCCTGCTTAAAAATAAACATTAATAATATTTGAAGTGGAAAACAGATCACGTTTTTACGGAAACTTAGAAGCAACCTACAATCACTTTCAATTTTTTTGCAGAAAATCGTCGCCATAATACTAGGCTACTCTGCATTTTCCTTTCTACATCAATTTCAAATTTTTCTCCAGAAAATCATCAACTTGATAAAGAATTGCAATTTCTGCATAAATGGATAACAGTATTGTTCTTTTTTGTTTAGGGCACATTATTTTGTATCGCACAACATTTTGATAATAAATATTATTATTTTAGAGAATTTTGTAATATATTTTGAGAATGTTCACATTTCTCAAATCTGTCACCTCCCTGCTAGCTTGAAAACGTCTAACTTTTGTTAATATTTAAAGTTACTAGACCAAAAGTATCAGAAGGATTTCTTTGCCACAAGGACTTATTTTACTAATTAGTGTCAAGAATTTAATAATTAACAAGATTAATTTTGAGCGTATTTCTGCAGCACATTTTCACTGCTATTTTCCAACAGTTTACCTTCCTATAGGTCACCAGTTTACACAAAAGCAAAGCTTAACTATTTTTCCAAGTTTTGCATGACATTTACTTATTTTTCAGTGAACTATGTGTAACTGTACAATTATTTTCATGAAATAAGTTGGTGGTGAGAAGCTTCTTATAGATAGAGTAGGCCTACTTTACCAGTTCTGCTCAGACTTATCATCACATGAACAGTCTCAATTTATAAAATTTGCAAATGAAACTTACCTTTTATCGTGCTTAACCTTTTAGGAATTTACTTCAGATTTTATTCTGCTCCTGTTGTAAGCAATTTTTTTCCTATTTAACAATTTTAATTACAGAAAGGCTCGATTATACCCAAGTTACAGGTACAGTCCAAAGTTACCGTCATGAAATGCACTGCTTTAGGTTTAGCCAACCTCCTTGGTTTAGCCACGCTAAGTTCATGATTTTAGTCACTTTCAGCTGAACTTTTGGCGGTATATATGCATAGATTTAGACACATCAGCTTGTACAACATTCAATATCCTCTAAACAAAAACAACTAAGCAATTAAATTTGGTTTCTTAAGCTTGCAGCCTTGGAGGTCCAATACTAGAACTCAGTTCATGTCTGCACTGTAGGCTTACGTTAAGTCTACTCACTGATCTCTATATGAGATCAAGCATTTATAAATGGTCCTCACCTTGAATCCCGCATGGTAACAGCTTCCCCGCTTAGCCTACTTCATCTGCCTTAAACGTGAATTTAATTCGAAGAAATCCTTCAATAAAATGATGAATTCCTCAACAGTATTCAATGTGTAGAATCTCCAATTCCTCAACAGTATTCAATTTCAATGCGTAGAAACACCACTTTAATAGTCGCCGCCATTTTTAAATAACGACAGTAACGTCACGTAACGTCAGTAATATAAATTACTGGGAAATTTGAATGATCAAAAAATTAATGGAAAGAAGTTTATACATTAAATTTTCTGGAAGTCATTAATGGATTTAACTTATAATGAATATGTACGCATTTCCCGAATTTCTTAATAAAAATATAAATTTACAATAAATTAATATAAAAGTGGATCTCACAGGGTTTGAACCCATTCAGCACAATGCATCTTCTGGTATCCTCATTATTATATATTTCCTTAAATTTTGATAGTTATTTTTCAGCTAGCTACTATTTTCTGTAGAATATTAAATACAATCCTTTGATTTCCATACATTTTTATCAGGATCCAGAGATAATGCACATCTCATAAGTCCACATTTTCTATAAAACCTCACTTTCAATTTATCGAAAGAGCTAAAAACTCTTAAGCATACTAAATAAATTCATCATGCTGAATTCGAACCTGAAATCCGTTTTGCGAAATTCCATCAGGATCCAGCGTTACATGACATCTCCATACAGCCCTGTCTCCATAGGTTAGCACACATGCATTGCATTTTTGAAAAAAATAATAGTATCAAAACAGGATGCAAAAATTCACTTATAGCACAAATTTGGTGAGAATCTGAGCAAGTTGATTTTTTCGCCAAAAATCATTAAAATCCCTTTGCAGTTTTTTTGAGAAAAACATAAAAGTTCTTCAAATGGGAAACATAATAGGGAAAATCCTGAACTATATAGAGAGAGAGGTTAGGCATTGAGCATTCAGCAGCTCACTAGCCATTCCTGAACTATAGTATGGACATTTTTTGAAGGTAAAAATCAAAGTTATAGCAATGGCAAAATACATACCAAAATTGAATAGGGAATGCAAAAATATGCCTAAATACCAAAAAAGGCATGAATCCTGAAAAAAAATTCTAAGTAAAAAAATTTATGGAGAAGTACTTACTTAATTATTTACTATCTTAATTTCAAAATGCACAGCAGGACAAATTTTGATGGTCCTCGTTCTGGTGTTTTTCAAAGTCATAGTTGAATCCATAAATACACTAAATGAATATCGCATTACAAAAAGTAGCCGAAATTTAAACTTAATTGCAGTGCTTTCAGAAATCTACTTCAGAATTTTGCATTTCAGCAAGTTGAGAACATGGGACTACTGCACTGGTATAATAATTATTATACCAGTATAATTATAATTATAATAGCTCTTATAGGTCTGCTTCACATTTTAATTTCACATTCTCATATCAACATATTTTGATCTTTCGTATAGTGCTAACTTGTCATGAGATCAGAGCATCACACCTCATCAATTTGATTTTACGAGCATAACTCCTAGCTTTCCACTCTGTAAACTCCATTACTGTTAAGGTGAGTTTTCTCAACAAAAAAAACTTTACATCAAATGCTTTCAAATTTTTTTGCAAACTTTTGGTGAAATAGCTTTTTGGGTATACCCATCTGAAACACTGACCAACGAATTCCTTCGGTCCATTATTCAGTTGGAACATTGGTAAATGTTTTCAAATGTTAGCAAGCATTTGTTGATCTACACATTAATGATGCCTCCACCTAAATATATCAAATGTGCAAACATTTACAAATGCTTTGTACACTTACTGGAAATGCACCTTTATAGTAAAACTCAGCAAATGATAGGTTGTTTTATTGTAAGAAATTGTAAATAATCCAGCCAATAAGTGACACCAACATCAATGAGACAGGCACTACACACGCTCAACGCAAGGGACATATGAGTGACTTCATCGTTTTGACTTTTTATGTCTAATTCACCTTTTCAACATTAGAAGGATACATTTACACCATTCATTTGTATGGTATTACTAAAGTAAATGCTTATTAAATGCACACTGATGCTTCCACCAATATAGCTGTGTATACAAACCTCAATAAATAAGCCTTAACATTATTTTTGAATGAACCTTACTTAATGCAAAATAATAAATATTCGACTGGAAAAGTGCATAATTTTGACTGGAAAAGTACATAATTTTAACAGTTTTTTAGATTGTCAGTACTCTCATGATTTGGATTCAAATAGTTCTAATCGAAATTGAGGAATTCCAAACAATAAAAAATGTGAAAGGGATGCACTTCCTCCCCACTTAAAATGCTTGGGGAAATTTGCAAATTATATCACATATCCACGTCAGGGCCACTATGCAATGGGCTTAAAAAATTAAAAAGTAAGCAAAATCAAGGCAGATACCATAATTTTTGTGTAAAAGATGAAGTAACGTCATCAAAATGTTTTCCGGTGGACTGCCCTGGCACCATCTTCATCGTACTCCTTTTTGGAAACCCACATTTTTTTAAAAGTGTCTAGAGATGCTAAAATGGAACCTCCAATCCACGTGGAATAAAGCCTTTCCTGAGGGGCGGAGATCTAAAATAGCAAACAAAGGGTTATGTTCCATTAAAAAGAACGAATGTAAAAAATTAAAAACGATAGTGCTCACTTTGATTTTTACATCTTTAGGGGTCAATTTCTTCACTTCGCTCAGCAGCCGATCACCAAAGCCTAAAAAGTATAAAACATGAAGAATTTATATTGATAAAACAAAGCTTAAGTTTATCGACAGGCTAACAGGTCAGTGAGGCATTTGTTTCATTATTAATCTCTTTAGTTATTTTTAAGGATGTTCCGGCATCTGCATAAAAGTGATTATGGAATACATCGTACTCTTAGCCAAGCATTGAAAAAGGAGACTTAAAACCCATATATCAGATAGGATATAAATGGCTTAGCCACTTAGTGGGTTGTAAATGTATTAAAATTGCTTTTATTGTCAAAGTTTAAACTGTCAGAGTTTCCATTTCATTCACTTTGAATTAAAAGAACAGGCTTGATCAATTTTATGGGCAACGCAACTAAGGTCAAAGTTACTACACTGCTTCCGACTTCTGCCGATTTTCGTCATTGGCAATTTCGGACAACCACATCCACTGACTAGTCTGCCAACACAAGTGGTTACACTAAATGGTGTTTTTAACCCACATTTTCGTCAGTTTCCAACAGACTGTGCCCCAACAATCACGTGACTACATTGGACTGTCTCAGTAAGATGAGGCAGAGCTGCATCGATTCGGTTGAACCGGCCGTTAAAAACAAGAATTCTTGGTTGGTTCGGGTGTAGGTAGTTTGGCAGATGTCGCCAAAGTTGGTCGCGCCACTGTAAACACTTTCATATGTTCATGTAGTCTTGGTTATTTGATTTAATTATGAATTGATTCAGTGTAACCGTCTGAGTCCCACCGACTGCTACGCACTGCCAAGCAGCAACTGCTACTGCGACGCACCGGCCTCACCAAGACGTTGCATAGCCTCTCTAGCAGCGTTGCACCCAGTGCTTGGCAGTTGATGCGTAGCAGTAAAATCGGCAGATGCCACACCAACTGCAAGCAATTGGAAGCAGCGTCTGCTATGCAGCTAAAAACTGACGCGATTGAAAGTTCAATCAGTTGAATTTTGGTGCGTAGCAGCTCTCAGCCACAGCTGCTGAAGCAGTATTGCATCATCGTTTTGGTGGGACTTGATGGTGGTGGGAATTGCCAAGCTGCTGATGCACAGCAATTACTGCATAGCATTCCCTGCGCAGCAGCCAGTGGGACTCAGGCTTTAGACGACCTTAAACGTCCAACTGCAGACGACATAGTGCAATGCCTGCAGGCTTTCATGATTTGAAGGCACGAATATGTTTGAGGCGATAGTAAGGAGGGAAAGAACGTGGCCGTGACCAACAGGCTTGGGTGCCTGAATATATGAGATTATCCTCGTAATACTTGCAAATTAAATGAACTAATGTTAGCTCATTCTTAGAATATTTAATTAGGAATTAAGAACAAAGCAGATTTACTAAACTAATACCTCTGAAAAGTGTAGAACCTCCAGATAATACCACATTTTGGAACAGCATTTTTCGGAGATCCAGGTCGGACTTTTGGATGGAATATACCAGCACTTCGTGCAGCCCTTCATATTCTTCCCCAATCAAATCAGGCCTGAATAACACTTCTGGGGCGAGAAACCGTGCCTGACCAATCTGTAAAATTAAAAATAAACCGAGAGTTAAACCAAACTCATTAGTTTTTCAGGGTTGCATTAAAAGGAAAAAATACTGGTTGCATCGATCACAAAATGTTTTCTATAAAAGTTGTTCAAAGAATACACCCACGGGGGAAAAAAACCTACTTTGCAACTACATTCTTAAATCCTATAAATAATTATAACGGGTGATGGAAAACGATCGCAAGCATGGGTGAATCATTGGTGTGCTGCTGGAGCCTATGTACATCTACATGAAAATATTTAGTGAATCTAATTGTTTCACTAATAGAGTAAATATAGTAATGAAATACTGCACCATGCATATTAGTCTTTAACTCCCACTGTATTTCCAATTATACTACAGTCAAAACTCTTGAAATATGTCTTGCGTAAAAGCACAAAGTTCAACATAGAGAGAGAGCCATTCATAAGGAGCTACACAATTATCGAGGGAATCTCAAATCATTCTTTAATAGCAACAAATCATTGATTGTTAATTTGGCTTCATCTTGAGTAATGAGCCTTGGTGAACCTTAAGAATTACATTCAGTTGATAGAATTAATTACAGTACCTCTAATATGCTGCCATCTGGAAGGGTGTACTGGGCTTTCTCCATATCCATTGATTCTTCTCGTTGTGGATTGCTGGCCAAGTAGCAGGCTCGCTACAGCATGAATAGTAAATTGGGAGGAATTTATGAGGAATTGAGCAAAAGTGTTAGCAAAATCCTCCACTAAAAAGACTAGGAAAGAATGGCTACGCATACAACAGTAAAATAATACACATCATTTCTTAAAATTCATTATATTAAATCTCAACACTCTGCTAAACTATATCATTGAAGTTAAGAAATGCTTACTTCTTTAATAGTCCTAACAATTTCGAATTCTGCTGTAGTTCGAAAGTTAACGCCTTCTTTACGTAGTAGTAGTCTTAAGTAGCGGGTGACGTCTCTGCCAGCAATATCCACCCTCATTATACTGTGTGGCATTGCAAAACCTTCGTAAATGGGTACGGCATGAGTGACACCATCCCCAGCATCTAAAACCACTCCAGTGGTCCGTCCGGTAGCATATCTGAAAAATGAAATTTAACAAAACAAACACAATTAACGAAAAATGTGACGATTAAATGCATTGCCTCAACCAAATTCGTTTTAGAGTGAACAGATATGATATCCACTCTTAACACGTAACGAGAATGCCATTGTAACATAACTACTGGTAAAATTTACTTTAACAAAATCTCTTAATTTATCATTGAGTTCATGCATATAACACAAAACTCATTTCTTATGCATAAACCAGTACTCAAGAAAATGTGAGATGGCTTTGCACGCTAGCAATTAAACTCACAGGCTTAAAACGGCTTGCATGGATACAAACAAGGCTGGAACATTAAAAGTTTCAAAGAAAATTTCAGCAGCTTTTTCCCTATTACGTCTAGCATTTAAAGGTGCCTCGGTAAGCAGCACTGGATGCTATGGATGAAGGAAACAAAAAACCACTTCATGAGAACTCAAAAATAAACTTTCAGAAATAAGAATGTTAATACATAAATAAATACCTCTTCTGCAAACGTCTGAAGCTGATCTTTGGAATAAATATACTGCCAGATCCGTTCCATATCATTCCAGTCAGTGACTATGCCATGTTCCATTGGATACCTGATGCTAAGCAGGCCACGGTGTTCCTTCGATGAAAATAAAATCACGTGTTACAAGTCCCAGAAGTTAAGATGTAAAAAACTGGGCTTAATACTAACTTCTGCTTTGGGACCGACGAAGATATCACCTTCCAGGGCTCCAGCCATCACACGGACGTGCTTTGGCCTGCCAATGCTAAAATTGGCAAACAGAGATGTTTTAGTGCCAGCAACAGAATAAACATCAAACCACTGAGGATGGAATGTGTAGAGGTAATTGCTAACGGATAATGGCTATCGGCTTAAAACCTGCCTTTGCAATTAAATTATGGTACAAACAGGCTGGCATTTTACACAAGAACTATGACTTTCATGATAGGGTATGGATATGCCCAGATAACGGTTTCATTTCTTGATCATATTAATTAATAATCTCTTAAATAGGACATTTACCTAATGCCTGTACATTCGGTCTAAAAAAATGTTTAGTCTAGTAAGTTGGGACATTTTAGTTTTTGTTGCTTTTGAAACGGAATTACTACAATCTTACTATTGTATAGAGATATATTTGTTAATAAAAAACTGAAACTATAGCTGAATAAAATAATAAAATAAAAATTATTTTTTGCGATGCAATGAAAAAAAAACTTAAATTCAGGCCTAAAATATGTGGCCAGGTGAATTGAAGCAAACAAATTTTGTTACACTTTGAATTAACGTGCTTACACAGTCACGAAGCAACGCGGGAGAATGCCTATCATTTGAAGCAATATTCATACTACTTACTAGTTTGGAAAATGACATTTTGGAATTTGGTCCCCAGCAAATCCTGCCTTGATTACACCAGAGCCCTTACAAATAAAAGAAGCAATAACAGTAATTAACTCAATAATAATGCACAATATGCACACTTAACAATGCAAGATAAAAAATAGTTCTACACTTTAAATAAATGCTTTGGCTTTCTTAAAAACGCCCAGTCAAAACAACTAATAGAGAAAACAACTAATTAATCATAACACAGATTCCAGGTCACGTTTCTTTCACCTTTTCATGATCCACCAATGACTTTAGCATGGGGAAGGAAACTTGGGTTCAAGCCAAGTTCGTTGTGGATATTTTAACGTCAAGTTGTCACTGTACAACTTGTTGTTACGAAGGAGTAGCATAACAAAGGTACAAATATATGTTTAACCTTCCGTCAGGCGCAGCTGATCTATTTGCTACAGGGATAGCATTTTTTGGTTTAAAATATAAACAAAATAGAACAGTCATCTGCTTTATAGTACCTTCATAAATCCCTCCCCTCTACAAGATGGTGTTGTTTATTTTTCCATGGGTATTTATTTTGAGAACATATTAATAGAGAGATCAATTTGATACACTGCACCCATGTGTATGTTGTAAAGTACTGCATTGAAGGTATACAGCAATCTGATTCAGATGATGACAATGGAAATTGATAATTTAAGTGCCTTTTGCATTAAAATGTTTCCTGTTCTTGTTTGATCTTAAGTAATTTTTAAATTTACTTTGAAATTTTATTTGTGCTTTGCATAAACTTGAATTAATACAAAAGTTTATAACTTTTAAAAAATTGTATAATTTTGAGCACATTACAATTTTTGAGTCTAAAATAAGATGAAAATGCAATAAAATATTTCAAGAATCATTATAAAAATTATCATTGGGATCATTTTGATACACTGTGTCCACTTATGTTTGAATTTGAAGTTTTTTTTAATTTTGAGGGATTTTCCAAGTAGAATGACATAGTTACAAACATATGTATAAAAGATTTAGTGTACGGTAGTTAGATTTAAATAATTGCATATGCAGTTTTTGACATTTTGCAGTAACCTTGATTTGACACAGAGCTGGGTCGAACCTGGTTATAGTTGCGGCCAGCTTATAGAACCAGCTGCTCTGCCCGGTCTTGCAAAGCGCTTCCCCGCGTAGGAGAGCAGGA